>JAJLXV010000011.1:0-168698 GCA_030571435.1 Myxozyma mucilagina
ATATACCTTCTATCAAAATTAAAATGTCTCTTTAAATGCAACCCATCCAACTCCATCGGTTCTTCTGATAATCTGATTTTTTCACACACATAGTCATATTTTTTTCCTTGCTTGTTTATAGGTATCCTAGGTAAATGAACGCAATCTTGAACAATTAGTGTCAATTTGACTATATTATCGCCGTCGTCGCCTATTGCATCACACGCTTTCTGAGATAACGAGACAAGTTGATGAATGCCGTTGATTGTTATCAAAGTTTTTGAAAGGTCCAAAGTTGAAAGACAGTTGAAGATTTCCCTATTATACTTCAAGAGATCGAACTCTGCCAGAAATTCATCGTCGATTAGTTTGTTGTCTGACAAAACAAGTGTTTTTAAAATAGGAACATAAGAGCTTAAAGAACGTAATTGTTGTGAATTGAATTTGATTTTTAATCCGGATAGATTCAGAGTTGACATCATCGTGGTTTCCAATTCGTGGCCTAAAATGTCTTCCAATACCTCGTTTTTCAACCATTCATTGTAACTGAGATCAACATATGCGGGACTGAACTGCTTTAAGTTCCCATTGGCACAATTTTCATTTCCATTATTATAACCATCGCGATCATCGTTGTAATCATCATCGTTATCATGATCACCATCATGAGAATAAGCGTCACTACCTGTTTCTCCACCATCGGATTGTTTTATTAGTGCAGCTAGTAATTCCCTTTGTCTTTCATTTAATTCTTTTTGAAATGAAATGAAACTTAGTACAGATGCGATTTTAGTATTTGACATAATAAGAGCAGTCGCAGGACGTGGTTTTGGTTTGATATGAAAAAAAGGACGCTCCTCCGAAGAATTCCATTCCGATCTTGGTACAATTATTGTAATAGGATATACCGCTGATCCAGTCAGAATTATTTTTTGCAACTTATATAAGTTTGTGTACATTCTATTGAGACCACCCTCATCTATCAAATCCGTATTTATCAGTGAGAATTCTGTTAAAGATGGCATGTCGTCTAGTATTTGCTCAAGATGTGACTTTTTCATTTTGAAGCGAGGTTGAGACGTTGCTTGTTCTTTCCTAGTCTGAATATCAACAATGCTTGGTTCATTAATACGAAAATCCTTCAAGTTTGGAAATAAATAGCTTTTACTCTCTTTTAGCTTAACAAATTCTTCAGAGTCTGTGGTCAAAGTTGAGATTTGCTCATAATTGGCATAAAATTTCAAATTGATCAATCGTTTCAGAGATTTATTCTTTTCAGCCAGAGTATTCCAAAATTCATACATTGAATCAATGCGTAGTTCAATCAATTGTGTCCACTCTAGAATTAATATTGTCAATTCACGTTTCCAGCCCGTCCATCGACTCCACTTTTGCATATACAGAGCCAGATCCACACCTTGAGTCCATGCCATAACTCCTGTTACTTCTTGCATAAACGTGTTGAAAAAGCCTTCGTCAATCCCTGCTTGATATAAAACATTTAAATCAGTCGATCTAGCCGCTCCTTCTGGCACCCGATAAGAATGTTGCCATTTTAGAGCTGGCACGAGATTATCAACAGTAATTGGAAATTCATAGTGATCGTAAAGCTCTCTAGTGTGAAAATAAGAAACAAGAGCTCGTTCCAGCGAGACAAGTGATTCGACTTCTTCTCTTGTTTTCAGATTAGGCCACATGGCATCGCTCATCTTCCGATCTTTAGGCGTCGTCACTTTCAATGTGCCCACTGGATATCTCAACAGTTTGTTCTTCTCTGCAATGGGTATTTCGTCAGAACGAGGAGTTTTGTAAAGTACATAGGTTTGCGGATCATCAGTAATAAATGAGTTCCATGCCCAATTAATGCGTTTCAGAGAGCATCGCTCGGAATAGTCTAACTCTGCGAAATACAGAATCTGTCCAAAGACTTCAGCAGGAAACCGCACAGCGGGATCCCAGGTTGTTCGTTCGCCATATCTTTCTACAAAGTCAGTCTTTACATTACCGTTTAAAGCCTTCCAATTTCAGCGCTTTATAATCACAGCAACTCACTTTGAATCTGTCTGTCCAAATCCTGCAGCAAAGTTCATTTTCCGAGGAACAATGGGTCTCTAAAGCATAGACATGGTGCTGATTTCTTTATCTCTAAACCTTATTTCGCCCACTTTGCGGAGTTTCCCCCTGACCAGTTCTACGCGCGTTAATGCATAGCACGTGATAAGGCTGACGTCATTAGAAATAATATAACCAGGCGGTTGCCCATAAAGAGATTGATTACAGCATTTGCATTCGCTCACACCACACAAATCCTTTGTTTAATGTTTTTATTATAGCCTTCAGTCTCAGTACAGTTTTTGATTTACTGAAATAAGAATAATGACAGATTTACGACGACTGGCTGCGTCGAGACTGGCAAACAGATCAAATAGATCAGGCCATGTTACGCCATCAAAAGGTTCTCGGACTGGCGACGAGGACGAGGATTGGGATGACAATCTTTCTATTTTGTCTGACAATAGTGACTGGAGGTGTGTATCACGTTTTTATGTTTTGCGATATAGTGCTGACTTGGTGCGTTCAGTGTGAATTCTACAGATACCCTTGACTCTTTCGGCACAGACACTGAGTCATCATCTGGTCGCAGTCCAAGCAGATCTCGAAGAAAAGACAATGACATCGGCTCAGAATGGCGAGATAAACTGAATGTCTACATTGACACTTTATCTACAGAGCGTAAATCATCAAATGTCTCTTCCCGTGAAGACGCATTAGCGAGAATATGCAAAATTCTTAGTTTGAAGTATGCATGGAGAATTGTGGAGTATCGTCACGGGGATCTTGAAGACGGTGTACTTCGTTCTTTGAAAGGAGGAAGATCCACGAAAGAGACAGTACTGGCTGCTAAGGCCCTATCTCTTCTTGTCGTCACAGACCCTGAAAACCCTGTGTGGTTTACTGATTCCGTATCTGCTCTAAAGAATATGATTTTCAGTATCGAAGATCTCTCTGCAAAAGCTGCCTGCATAACAACGTTGGGATCTGTTGTGTTTTTTTCAACTGCAGCGGACGAGAGCGCTCTTGATGAAACGCTTGACTTTCTACTAGATATAGTGATTAGTGATGGTAGCTCGGTACAGGCAGCTGATTCGGATATCGTTGTTTCTACAACAATCAGTGTCTTTGGATTTTTGGTTTCAAAGATGTATGATGCGTTTGAACTGGCCCAAAAGTAAGATTACAGTGTTGACAAACAGTATAGAGCTTTACTAATAGTTATTTAGCGCAATTCCAATCTTAGTTGATCAATTAGAATCTAATGATGTGATAGTACGAATGGCTGCTGGAAACGTTATTGCATTACTATATGAGCGATTTGCCGAAGATACCGCAAACTATCACACTTATGAAGAATCATCAGATGAAGAGGATCTAAATGAAGAAGATGTAGAAAGTCATGAGATGGAAGAGGATGACTCGTCTGTGAAGTCTATTGGAGATGAAGACGAAGACGAAGACGATGAAAAAGACGAGGTAGAGGAAGACAGCGATGAATCTGAAAAACAAGTCAAAGCCACCACAAAGTCAAACGAACGTCCCAAACCATTACGAACACTATCAAGTCAACAACCTTCACTATACTACGACGAAGATCAACTAATCTACCATCTCACAAACCTGTCTACGAGCTCTACAAAACGCATAGCAAAATCATCACGAAAAGTTCAACACTCTGTATTCCGAGATATTCTCGAAACCGTGAAATCTGCTATTGGACATATGGATCCAGAAGAGGAAAACACATTAGGATATGAAGATCCAGATCAATCATCAAAATCGCATATTCACCGGCAGTTAAAATTCGAAGGTTTAGTACTTTCAATCGAATCATGGGCAGCTTACGTTCGTTTGACCCACGTCAAACGCATTCTATCCATCGGATTACCAGTTCATTACACACATAACCGCGTCATTCGAATTGCTCTCGACCCGCAAGGATCATCAACTTACGAAAAAATCGGTTACGAAAGACCGAAAACGGTGCCATCAGGAAACGAGGATATTGAAGGTGATTCAGAATACGAAGTAGATCCTAATGAAAAGGTTAGAGCACAGGCTCGGAATGATGTTAAACGGCGACAACGCGATTCGGATATAAAGAAGGGGAGAGAAAAGAAACAAATGGAAAAGTTGGAAAGTGAATTGGTGGAGATGGGGGCTCCTAGTGCTATTGAGAATGAGATTTAACTAAAAATTTGGTTTATAATTGTACATTTAATTTGATTTGAATCAAGCATATGGGAGATTAATGTAAAATTACTCCTATTACAAACAATTTAGTTTTTATCGGGTAAACATCAATCATCAAATCAATTAAACTTTTTCTAATATATATTTACAAACCCAAAAAACATCAACGATAAAACAAAAAACGCCAAACTTGAGATCTACACATTGTAGTCTTTTATACAGCATCATCATTCTGAGCAGCTTGCTTTCGCCATCCAAACACACGACCCAATCTTTCATATTTCGCACGATCTTTATCAGAAACACTAGGCGTGACATTATGAAACGCATCTTCAAAGTCATCTGCAGATACGATAATCTTAGTTTCCTCAGATGCTTTATCAGCGTCGTCGATATTTCCTTTCTCATCCTGTGCTTTAAACACAGCTTTCCGCAATGCGCAAACAGCAGATTCGCGAACTAAAGCAGCGATATCCGCACCACTGAAATTACGACATCGTTCATCGACTGCTAATTTATCAAAATCTAAACTAGGATCGACTGGGGTCTTTTTAGCCACGGTTTTGAAAATAGCAGCTCGTTCTGTCGCGTTGGGTAATTCGACAAATAATGGCTTGTCAAGTCTACCTGGACGAAGCATAGCTGGATCAATCATATCAGGTCGATTCGTAGCTGCAATAACGTAAATTCCCTTTCTGTCGTTAACACCGTCTAGTTCTGTTAACAATGTGTTGACCATTCGAGATGTTGAATCTCTAGAATCATCACGAACAGGCACTAAAGCATCAATTTCATCAAAGAAAATAACACAAGGCGTAGATGCACGAGCTCTCATGAATACTTGACGAAGAGATTTTTCAGACTCTCCAACCCACTTATTTAACAACTCAGGTCCACGAACAGAAATAAAATTGGCTCGACTTTCATTTGCAACAGCCTTTGCTAGTAACGTTTTACCGCAACCAGGTGGTCCCCATAATAAAACACCCGATGGCGCGGTGATTCCAACCTGTGCGTATAGCTCTGGTCGTCTGATTGGTTGAACTATAGCCATTTGAAGTTCAACTCTGATTCTTTCTAATGCACCAATATCGTCCCATGTGACACCCGGAATCGTTGCAAATCCTTCACGTTTACTAGAAGGCTGTACTGATGGCATAGCAGACATAAAATCCTCTATGGTAATTGATAGCGGTTCCAGTTGCTCGGGAGTAAGTGGGTCGGGGAATCTATCAAGGAACTGCTGAATATCATTGATCTCTTTTCGATCAAGCTCGTGTTGCGCTTTTTGTACGGCAAGTATTCCGTCATCTTCGTTCATATCGACATCCATTTCATCGACTACCTCTGCAATCTCTTCTGGTTCACCGTCGGATATCGCTTTCGCTTTACTTTCAGCATCTGCATCAGACTCCAACTCTCCTTCAGTCGGTTTGATAACGTTAAATATCCGCTTAATGGCAGCAATTCCAGCAGCGGTAGTGAGAGCATTTAAATCAGCACCAACAAATCCTGAAGTTTGCTTTGCTAAAGCTTTGAAGTCAAAGTCTCCAGATAATCGAAGCTTGGAACAGAGGATTCGTAGAATACTTTCTCGAGACATTTCGTCAGGAACCGTCATTTGAATTTCTCGATCAAATCGACCCGCTCGACGGAGTGCGGGGTCCAGAGAATCTGGAAGATTTGTGGCGCCAATGACAATTACTACTTTTCCATCGGTTTTCTCCAATGATAAATCTACAATAGTCAGCTAAACATTCAATATCAATCAATGTTTCGATAATATACCATCCATGCAAGTCAAAAGTTGTGCAACAATTCGTCGTTCCATCTCTCGTTGTGCACTTTCTCGTTTCGGTGTGATAGCATCGATCTCATCAAGAAAGATAATACAGGGAGCAATTGCTCGCGCTTCTTCGAAAATTTCGCGCACTTTCTTTTCGGATTCACCAGACATGCCTGAAACTACTGACGGTGCAGATAGTGATATAAACGGGATATTGAGGTCCTATACCATTAGTTTAAAGTCATCTATAGAAGTGATGATACGTACACCCGCGATTGCGTTGGCTAACATTGTCTTACCGCAACCTGGAGGTCCATGCAACAAAACACCTCTAGATACAAAGTTAATAAACTCGTCATTTCAATAAAAGATAGAAAAATACCTAGCAGGCTGAACACCAGTATGTCGATAGATTTCAGGATGTTCGATCGGTAAACAGACAAGCTCCTTCATTTCTCTAATGACATGATCCATACCGCCGATATCGGACAATTTGATATGAGTAGGCGGAGATCGGTCTTCTTTAGAAACTGTAGAGCCGCCTTTCTTTTTCTTTGGCGCAGTATTTTCGGAACCTTGTGCTCTGTCTCGTTTTTTCGAAGCAGTAGGTGTAGGTACAGGTGTTGGCTTTGATTCGGTCGATACAGCAGTTGAGGGAATTTGAGGAGGTGCAGTGGTATCTTCTTCGTCATCTGGTATTTCGACGGGTATTATTGGACGGGTATTTGATTCTGTGTTCCAAAGACCGACTATTCCTTTATTTAATGCGTTCATGTCCTGAATACTTTGTTAATGCCCATGATCTGATGGTGACTATATAACCAAAAAAGCCCACCTTGACAATCATCATATTAGCTTCGTCCAAATCGCTGAAATCGCCATCCAAAGGCTCTTCGGTATCAAATTCGCCTCTTTCCTTCTCTTCGTCCAGTATCTGTTCAACAACCACAGAAATGCTCTTCTCGACCACCTGTTTCCGCAGTCTTCGCAGCCCAGCATCAGCGTCCTGGACATACTGCAGCAAAACAGACGGCAGCACCCTCCGCACAGAAGCAGGTCTTTGGTCGCTCTCTGATTTCGCGGCAAGATACTCGTCTACTAAAGTCTTTACTCGTCTGTCGATGGCAGCGGGCGTAAGAAGCGGTCCGCTTGGAGCTTGCGAGACTCCCAGACTGTTCAAATTCCGGATCTTACGCGCCATTGTCCGGGATTCCTGCAAATGTACTGTGTCGAGAATATATACTATTAATAACTGAAAGACTTTGGTATTTGCCAGTTGCCGCTTTTGTCATAAAGTCAATGTTGGATTTGGTTTTATTTTTTGCGAAACTCCCAATTTCGCGAAACTCTCGAATTTAAAGTTTGCACTTTGCTGCTTTAAACTTTAATTCCAATCTCCATAACGGGTTTACGCTCACGAAATGGCGAGCCCTATAACCATTGTTCATCGACTTGTCTAAATCCATTCAAGATTGGATAATTATTAAATAGTAATTGGATCAAAGTAGATTCTGTGAGAAAGAGTGTGATTATCAAACAAAAAGCGAGTAGAGATGGGCGCATCCTCGTCGCGGCCATCACGCCGAATAACGAAGCAAGATAGAGCGATCCTAGACATGAAACTGCAACGAGACAGATTACAGCAATATCAAAAACGGATACAAGTAGTTCTTGACCGGGAAAGAGAAATTGCGCGACAGTACCTGGAGAAAGGCGATAAAGAACGAGCGTTGCTGGCGTTACGGAAGAGGAAATATCAGTCGCAGTTGTTGGCAAAGACTGATAGTCAATTGGAGACATTAGAGAAATTGGTATGATCTTCATTGATATTGTATATATGATTATTAGTATTAACGGTATTTAGACACAAAGTATAGAGTTTGCACTGGTGGAGAAGGACATTCTCTTTGGTCTCCAACAAGGAAGTCAAGTGCTCAAGCAAATAAACAGTGAGATGTCGCGAGAAAGAGTGGAAAAGCTGTTAGATGAATCCGCCGAGGGAATTCAATATCAACAGGTACTTGAAATATTTGTTCTCTTTGGAGTAATTGCTAACGCGGGTGTAGGAAATAAGCGATATGCTGGCAGAGGCTATCACAAATTCGGAAGAAGCAGAAATCGAAGAGGAGCTCGAAAACATGCAACGCGAAGAGGTCTGTTTACTTATTTTTTGTTACAATAATAAATTGCTAATCTTAGTCTTATAGATTGCAAAGACCATTCCTCAAGTCCCCACAAAGAATCTACCAGAAAGGGAACCAGAAGAAGCAGAACAAGAGTCCGAGGAGGAGGAAGAAGAAGAAGAGCCAGTTCGTCAAAAGAACAGAGGTCAACCTGTACTTGCTTAAGTAGGCTTGGTTGACAATAGAGCATGCATTTTGGAAAATTTTGGGAGTTTCGTTGTACGTTACGTTAAATTGCTTTAGTATGCTGGTTTGGAAGTAGTTTGGATTGTTTGTTGTCTATTTTGTATTCGTCTGGTTCTCAGTTGCATTATCTATTGTACACATAATGTAGATATACATAAATGTCACCTATAACTATAAACACTAAAATAATTACCTTTACCCCTCAATGCTAACTACACTACACGTAATCAAAATCCAAAACATGTATTTCCTTTCAAATTTTAATAATTACAACTCCGATAATAACCTCTTTAATTCTCATCAAGCCATTCTAAAAAGTCAGGAGTAAAGTAAGTGATAATAAGAGTAGCACCCGCACGAAGACACCCATAGGCAGCTTCAAAGGCAATAGTCTTCAAATCAACAACACCTTTCTCAGCAGCAGCGTGAAGCATAGCGTATTCTCCCGAAACCTGGTAAGTGCAAATAGGAACGTCGCGAGCGAGTTCCTTTGCGTCAGAGATGATGTCAAGGTAGAAAGTGGATGGTTTGACCATGATAGCGTCAGCGCCTTCAGCCAAATCACGAATTATAGCGCGTCTGGCAAGACCACGGCCGCCAGCGGGAAGTTGGTAGCATTTACGGTCTCCAAAGCTAGGAGCTGAACCAGCAGCGTCACGGAACGGTCCGTAGAGATTTCCACTGAATTTAGCAGAGTACGACATTAACAGGCACTTGTGTGCAAGCCCAGCATCTAAAAGACCACGCTTAATGGCGAGAATACGACCGTCGACCATGTCAGACGGGGCGACTGAGTGAGCACCGGCTCTGGCGTAGTTGACGGCGATGGCGGCGAGACGACGGACACTTTCTTCACGAATGATGGTGCCGTCTTCTCGGAGAATTCCACAGTGACCGTGGCTGGTATATTCGCACATGCAGACATCACACATAATAAAAAGATCAGGGCACGCCTTTCTCAAGGCCTTGATAGTGAGAATAACAGGACCGTTCGGGTCATCAGCCGAGGTGGCATAGAGATCCTTAGCGTCCTCAGCGAGAGGAACACCGAAAATAATAACAGCCTTGAGACCCTTTGCAACAAGAGACTCGACGTACGGGACGACTTTGTTGACACCCCATCTGCAATTGTAGATTGTTAGTTGCTGTATTGCTTATCATATATCTCCGAGAGAAAGTACCTTTTTTGTCCCGGAAGAGAGTCAATTGGTGTCTCTTCGTCCTCGTTATCAGTAACAAACAAAGGGTAAATCAAAGATGACTATAAAATCAGTTTAATCCTTCTTTATATTCACTATAATAGCAAGTAAGTACCTTTGTCAATTGACGCTCATTCTGCCATTGCCGAAGCAGAGGATGATGATATCCACCAGACAAAATCGACGAGATCTCCGTCGGCCCAGCGTCAGTGTACGTAGCCACGTGCTTTTTCGCTCCGTTTGCAGACATTATGAAATGTAATCAAATCAAAAATAAATACAGATATAGGCTGTATTTATCAAGGAAAAAAAGATAAGTACAAGAATCTAGATTAATTTATTATTCATTAAGCGCCCGCGTCATCCGATAGTTAATTAAGGTTTAGTTATGAGCCGCACACTTAAAATGTTTTGGGTCTATTAGAACCCAAGCTCAGAACGTCATCGACCAGAAAGAATAAATCTCGATCATTCGACCATTTTTTAAATCCCATTTCGTTTTTCTTTTTAAAGCTGCAGTTTTAAAAGAGGATTGGTACTGGTTTGATGTCAGATCACGGACACAATCACAGTCATAGTCATAGTCACGGCCACGATCACAGCAGCGGCGGCGATGGCCATTTGCATTCACACACACATTCGCACAGTCCGCCTCCGGAAGACACCAGCGATTCTCAGTCGCTTTATAAACATATAAATATCGAGCAAGTCACTACGCTGAATGAAAGCGAGCCTGATGCTGGAAAGTCGATTATAAAACCCTGGAGCGAACGCTACGATACCACAAAGGTATGTAGGCTACTTGATCTCCTGATCCCAAATGTGTTCTGATTTGGTCATAGATATTGGAAAGTGATGCCGATGAACAGCTAATCATGTATATCCCGTAAGTTACGCAATATTATCACTATTTTAGGAATACTGACGTCTCAGTTTCACGGGAATGGTCAAACTGTACTCAATAATACTCCGTTCAACCCCAGATTCCTACGCACCAAACACCATCAAGCTTTTCAAAAACCGCGACGACGTAGATTTCTCAATTGCCGAAGACTTATCCGCCGACGAAAAAATATCCCATAATGGAACAATCTCTGATATCGTTGAATACCCTCTGAAAAGAGCTATCTTCTCAAACGTTAGAAGTATTACTCTCTTTGTTGAGGATAATTTTGGAGAAGATGTGACGCGGCTTTCGTTTATTGGATTCCGTGGTGAATGGAAAGAGGTAAGTAATTTTCAAAAAGTTGTTAAAGTGGTGCTCTAATACGTCTATAGTTATCAAAGGATCCGGTCATTACAATTTACGAAGCAGCAGCTAATCCAGCGGATCACAAAAATCTCGTCGGACAAGGCAATCTTATGTCTGAATACGGTGGAGGTGCATAATCTTACCATAGCTTTCATCATTTCGTACTCATGTATGGAGTTCACATTGGGATAAGAATAACTGAGTACGATGATTGCTGAATCAGCCTTTTGGTGTAGATTTTTCTGCTTAGTTATTGGGACATTTAGCAAACTAAAACACGGAGTTACTTTGGCTAATGAATTATAAACAATATTCTATATTTACTCTTTCATAAGATTCATCATAATAAGTTACATAAACTCAAGTTTTTACACGCATACTAAAATAATAAAAAGCCATCTATATAAATGCTTGTTTTTACCCCCCCAAAAAAATGTACCCAAAAACAAAACCTGAGAAGATAATTTTTAAAATGCTCAAACCCTTGACTCGACACTTTGCTGATTTAAAGTATTCAATTCAATAGATTCCGGAGTAGGACTATGAGGACCTTCAGAAATAGCACCAGAGCCTACTTTTGTATACATATTCTCCGCTTGTCGTTTACTCAGCGCAACCCAAATAGCTGATCCCAAAATAATAGCGATACCAGTGATTTCCAACCAATCAGGTGTATCATTCCAAACCAGTTTTTCAAACATAAATGCGTAAAACATCTGTAAGTATAGCATGTTACTTGCGCGACCTGCTTTTTCGCGTTGTAATCCGGCTGTGAGGAGAAATTGGTATAGAAATCCACAGATTCCAATACTTAGTAGTAATGTCCATTCCCAAAGTGAATGAGGAAACACAAACCCAATTTCCGGAGATACAGTCAACGCAACAAACGAAATAATCGTACACATAATTGCAAAGTAATTCACCGACAACAACGGATGCGCCCGTTTTCCAATACATCGAATAACAGTAAACGCACCAGCTGCTCCAAAAACACCAACCATAGCAACACCAACTGCACCCCATCTTTGTGCAGATGTAACTACATGACCACCGGTTGAGCTTGGAGGTGGAGTTACGCCAGGTTGTGCGATTAAAACGACTCCGGCGAAAGAAATGAGACCGGCGATAAGCTCAATTCGACCAAATGCTTCGTGTAGAAATATTGAGCATGCAAATCCTGCTACCGTGGGAGACAGAAAACTGATCACAGTAGCATCGGAGAGGGAGAGATAGGTAAGTGAGTAGTACATTCCAAAAAGACCAAAAAATCCAGTGAATCCACGAAGTACTAAAAGGCCTCGAATACCTTTCGGTCCTAAAGGTGCATCAGGGACCTACAATTTTTATTAATACCTTGGAAATAATTTAAAAATTCTAATGACATACCTTTTTGTACCACATATAAACAGTGCATGCAATAGTAGTAATGAACATTCTAGTAAAGACAATTTGTAATGCATGAAAAGGTGGATCTGCCGAAGTTTCCAATAGTCTCGTAAAAAGATTCATACTACTACTAAACAACTGTCCAACCGCAAAAAGCAATAAACCAATATTCGCATCGAACCATGTCTTCACAACTCCGGTAGCACTGTAATATATCCTGCCTATACTTGACTGAACACTATGTGGCGATGAGATGCTATTTATCGGGAAACTCGGAATATTAATAGAAACGTCGTTTGTAGATGCAAGCACTGGTGAATTCGGTGTAGAGGATGTGTCACTGTTGACATCGAAATATCCAGAGTCAATATGAGATCCGTCTTTACCGGACATAGGAACTGATTGTGCTAAAAGACGAGCACTTGGGTCTTCAAAGTGAGCTGGTACTTCTTCAGTTGCTGGTTTGTCATTGTTCAATAAATTCGCCTTATCAGTAGACATTTTTAAGCAATACAGATAACGGTAGTAAGGTGTCGATGATATGTTGTATAACTGTTGTCTATAATCTCCGTAGGCTGTTAAATTTTCACGAATTCCCCACACTGTTCCCAATTATCCAAGGACCAAAAAAACTTCTCTTGTCAGCAACTCGTTCAAACCACAATATTTATGTGTATTCTCACCTAACTTCGTGTGAATATTGATTGTCACAGTAGCACAAACCAAAACATTTCCAAGCCTTTAATTCCGAGTTCTATCAATTTAAAAAGATAGGCCTGCTTCGGAGCTCTCGGCCAAGTCCCGGCTATGTGCAAATAATGTCATTTTTTAAGTTTAAGCCTTCTTGTGACCTGCATAGGCTTAGGGGAGACATAAAACAACGCTACCGAAAGTAAATGCGAGAAAGAACAGATGAATTTAATTGCTTTTTCTTTTCTTATAACTCTACATTTATTGCATATTCTTAGTACTGTCTAATAAAGTCTCTTTTCAATCGTTTCGTTTCACATTATTTACATCATTATACAGTTTCCCTTTATCGCCGATTAATAGTAGAATGCAACACGTGCTCTCTCATAATCGCAGCCATCGCAGCAGTTGCAATTCCCAACACAAAACACAAAATAAACACAGCTCGTGATGCATCCATGTATGCAATTCTAATCACCGGCACTAAATACGACGGAAGATTCTTCACTTCTCCAACGTTGTGTAATACTCTGCGAATAATCTCTTCAGAGTCGGAACCAAAGACGTGCTCGCGTAGGGATTTGTTGAGGGTGTTTTGGAAGACACTAGTAGCCACAGCGACTCCCAATGTCGAACCGGTTCCTCGGAACCCATACTGAATTGAAGTTGTAACTGCTTGAAACTCATGAGGTACAGCAGCAATCAAAGCAATCAGAGTCACTGTCAAGAGCGACCCGTATCCAGCTCCGGGAAGGAATGTATACATCCACACGACAAACATTGGAGTATCCACAGTTAACGTGCAAATGAGCCCAGTTCCAATAATATACAACACCGCGGACGCCATAGCAATTTTGTAGTACTTTCCAGTAGCTCGCATGTAAATTCCCGATCCAAATGATCCAACAGCGACTCCAACAAAATTAGTGACCAAACTTGATCCAGCGGTGGTCTCAGTCGTGTCTCTGACTGCAACAAAATATAGAGGGATAAAAAAGAGCAACGAGTACACTGACATAGTCATGAACCAATTGCAAAATGCAGCGCCAAATATTGTGGGATCCTTTAGCAATTGGACAGGAATAATGGGTTCTTTAGCAATATATAGCTCGATGTACGCCCATAAAGCCATGATAGCAATTGAAAGGGGTAGTGAGATGATAACAAGAGGATGCGACCATGGCACCTGGTTACCACCAATTGACACCGCAAACAGGAAAACTAAAAGAGATAACACTAAAGTACCCGCACCAGCAAAATCCACGCGTGCAAGTAGTCTACCTTCACGATGAAGTTCAGTCTCATCGTCAAGAAGAGCGTCTTCATCATCAGAATCATATTCAGGTTCCTTAGGCGGCAAAACCAAAATAAACTGAATTGCAAAAGTCGAAAGAATAATGAAGGGTACTTGAAGCAAAAATGCCCATCGCCATCCAAGATGAGCAGTAACGAAACCGCCAAAAATACCACCCAAAGCTGCACCTGATCCAAACATGATATTACCAAATCCTTGCAAAACTCCACGTTTACGAAGGGGAACTAAATCTGAAAGAGTGATTGTAGACAGAGCAGTCAATCCACCACCACCAATACCGGCGACAATTCGTGCGAATACGAGAAACCAAAGGCTGGAGGCTACTCCGCATCCTAAACAGCCAATACCAAATGTGATCTAGAGAACAGTCAGTTACTAAATAATAAAATTTTCAGATAATAATCTCACATTACTGAAGAGCAAACCGGCTCGTCTCCCAAAGATGTCAGTGAGTTTTCCGTATAATGGCTGGAATGCTGCATTTGCAATAAGATACGCCGTAGCGATCCAAGAAACATTTTGAAAGCCGTCAAATTCAGAAGCAATATGAGCCAACAGTGTTGCAACCACAGTTCCATCCAAAGCGGCCAAAAATACACCAAGATAGAGAGACAGAAAAACAATAGCCAATTTCAAATTCGACAGTTCTCCATTCGCGCTGTTTGCTGACGGAGCGATCCCTCTTGTTGACGATGTAAGCGATGCAGTGAAGGATGATGTGCGTGAAGTGAGACCGCTGACAAACGGATTTGGCAGAGTTGCTCGGGTATTTGAAGGAAGAAGAGGCTCGGTGATGTCTTCAATGTCGCTGTCTATTATAATGGCTTCGTGAGCGACGACTTCAGGGGGAAGCTGTGTTGTTTTTCGCGGCGAGACATTTGGTGAGTCTGACGACATTATTATGAATTATTCTTCAATGTCAAAAATATCAATTTATGAACAAAAATCTCTAAACAGAAGACTGGATCAATGCCAAAAGTGGTAACTGTTCATCTATTTAACGTGCCAAATATCTAATCCCAACCGATAATTGACCATCCGGCTCAGAAAGAAACGAACAAGCCCTAACTTACAGTCACGTGTTTGTGAGCAAGCAACTGATCACAAAAGTATAACGCCGCACAACTCGGATCCTTCCGTCGCACTGACGTTTTGATTATCTGATTCGAGATCGTACCCATTTTGCCGAAGTGTACCCAGACCTGCATTGATATGAGATAGTAAATGGTATGCGTTGTTTTAGACTGTTATTGCAATAATTTAAAATAGTGAGCTAGCAACATTTATTGCACGTAGAGACACATGTGCTGCCAGTATAGAAGACCGGCACTTGGTTTAACAAATGACGGGGTACCTTGAGGGAAATGCTTCCGTCCAAGGCTGATACTGGCCAATGCTCTTTTGCTTTGCCCTTCTGTGCACCAATTGCCGACACGAAAGAACAAGTCTAGACAAAACAGACAGGTCTCTATCTGAAAATCATAGTTGTAACCAATTTTATTGACTCCAAATAAAACAAGATGAAATGCACAATGCTAACGTTCAATGATCCATTCACTCGTAACTTTAAATAATTGTCACATATATCACAATATCCCAAAAAATAAAAAGTAAAAAGTAAAAACAATATACACACAAATATGAACATATACAAAAAATTGTACAGTAGACCGCCCCATCAGTCAATAGTTCTGACGCTTGTTGAGAAAATAGCTGAAAGTTCTGTCTCCACTCGTAGTGACCGGTATCTCGTAATCACTTGCTCAACATAATTCGGCGAAACATGAATTAGATCCTGCTAGCTCGTACCGGCTTCTATGTATTGTGCTAGGTTTGTGTTCTGTGACAAAAATTGTTAGTGGATGTACCTTAGATGAAATTTGAACGACACCGCGGTCTTATCCGATTATCCGAGATACCACCACCCATTCTTTTCTCAGACATAGATAAGGTAGAAAAAAAACAAGAAATAAAATCTTACCGTTCTCATGAGAGACAATACTGTAATGAACGCCAAAAACCCAATCATGCTGCTTTTGTAGCTGTCGTGTAAAGAGTGTTGGGCTTTGGTCCTAGGTTGGTACAGCTGGACACCAACAGCTACCACTATAACGTCATAAAGAAACGATACAAAGCAACCCATTGCTACTTATAGACGCAAATACCAATAAAAACAAACAGCTAGCAAATAATCAATTGCCCAATTAAAACGTGTCAAAAAAAGTCATCATTCGAGCCGAAAATGAAGGATTGGGAAGAAAAGAGGGATAAAGTCCGGGGGAGAGGAATTGGTAATGGTTAATTAAGCATCGTCCAAAACGGAACGGGTGCGGCGCAAGTTTATTTCCCAACTCGTGGATTGTCCACGCTGATCGTGAGCAATGTGACAATTCATTATATTAATTATGACGTGGAATTCATTGACGTGGAATTCATTGATTTCTTTTAAGGTTAAGAATCGTTGTTTAATGGATCACTTTTTATGTTCAAGTATTTTTCTATTCTGTGTCGGATTTAAAATACTATAAGCGGATTTCAAAAATATTTTTTAGAATTGCAGGAGCCTTTTCATCATGCTCGCCATCATACTAATACTCCCAGTCGCCCAGTAAATCAGTGATGTGATCATTTGGTCGCTAAAAATGAAGAAGTAAGCAATATTTCTGTGAAGGTTCAGCAGTTGTCTCGACAGAGGATCGTATGGTATGGATTCAACAGTGCTAAAAGTTCCTGTCCTGGCAAAATGTGGTCCACAAAATTGGGTGGAGGATGAGTATTTATTTCGGATCTATTTGACTGATACTGGTTTGAACTGGAAAACATCTGAAATTTCCCAATCATATCGTGAAAGTCGACAGATGGAATCATCGATTTATGGGTTTTATCAGTTTTGTCTCCTTCCAGAAGAGACGAGACGCCATAATGAAGCATATTCAAAATGCTAATGTGGCTCTCTAGATTCATTCTGCTAATTTTGATATTGGAAAAAAGAACTGTCTCTTACTATCTGATGCCTGTTTCCTCTCCGCAAAGTAGTGAGCTGAAGTAGCTCTACTATAGCTTGAATTCTTTGATTAGTATGTCAAGTGCATCATTTTTGTGTACTCTTATCTGTGTCTCTGATTCTACGCAATCTCCGCAATCAAAGTCTAGTGAGACAATCTTCTCTTTCTTTGCGCATATCTTCATTATTGTGAATTAATGCTAGTGACTGTTTAGCAATTGAATCAAGTCGATACTCAGATCTTTCTGGATAGTACGAGAATAATGACTGAGAACAACGCCACAACTGATTTTTTTTACTTAAAGAATACAGGAGTTTCAATAGATTGTCTGCAAAATCATAGTAGCTTTATCGATCTGATGTTTTATAGGAGTTTCATTAATTTGTCTGCAAAATCATAGTAACTTCATCGATCTGATGTTTTATCAGTAGTCATTTTCAAGTAACAACCCGCAGTGTCATCAGCACGCAAACCAACCGGATAGAGATAAGCTTTCAGATATTTACTCTCTCTATCCGTACTCAAAAACACTCAAAAGTCAGTCATCTCACACGGCGGAGGTGACCATACCTTTCCTAGAGCTTTGCATTGTTTTGACTGTACAAATTAAATAAAAGTTGTACTATTTTGTCTCAAAAATATCACTTTTAAGTGGCTCTCGCTGCGAGAAATAAACAGAAGCTATTTCAAGTTGTTACAAAGACAAAGAAAGCAATTTGAATAAGTGAAAACAAAGTCTGATATGTCCATAATGAGTGACAAACAGTCTCAGGCAGATGTGGAGCATAATAAAGTGTTCTCCCATGTAGCAGCGATTTTTATTCTGCTAAACAGAAGTTTTTACGTGGTCTTCACGTATTGATCAAGTTTGGGAAACATGCAGAAGATACTGGCAATGAATTACCCCGTATAGTTGAATATAATCCCGCAGCACTTGGTTTTTACACATTTTGGTATTATCAAATCAACTGAATCAAAACTAAATATTTAATCTGTGTTTTTGAGTTTATGCTCTTTCTCACTTTGTGTTTTTGCCAACATTGGCTTCAGACCTAGGATTTTCGACATTACATCATACATTTGTAGATTGTATTCGCTTGTATTATATCAACCCTTCTTGTCGTACCTGATAGGTTCGCGTTCTGTATCCCCTACGCCATTTGTGATTTCCCCGTCATTACTAGACATCCTCTCCTCTGCCATTTCCTTCTCTGCCCTCTCTATTTCTTTAATTCTATCCTGCTCTGCTTTGATTTTGTAATATCTTTCGCGTCTCCAATCACCACCTTTAAAATACTCGACAAGTAAGATTGGAACCGCAAGTAGATCCATACCGGCTACAATCATGAATGTCCACCCCATGCCAACTTTGCCTACAACGATATCAACCAACGCTGATCCCGCTGCACCGAGTAAACATCGCACCAAGTTATTCGCCGCCGTAACTGATGCTGATTCTTGAGGATATAAATCAACAAGCAAAACCTGAATGCTCGTAAAAAATCCAACAATAGATAAACCGTTAAAGAACAAAATAACAATTGCAGCGGCATATGAAATATTTGGTCGAAATGTCCACCCATATATTACAGTCAACGCAGCTGTAATAACAATCATTGGAAATGATAATCTTAGCCGCGCCTGCTCGATAGGAAAATCCGGATTCTGTCTGATACCACGTCCACCATCAGCACCGTATCCAGCTTTCTTTGCAAATCGTTTAAATTCTTTGTCTAAAAGCTTTCCACTCAACACTGAACCCAATGAACTACCAGCTCCAAATGGAAGGAAACACAGACCAATTTGCAAACTATTGAGTCCGTAAATTGTCTTCAGTTGTGATGAATATGCAACTGTTATACAGTAGTAACCGGTGTAAATCATTGCATGACCGAGCAATACCGTACCAACATCTTTTTGAAAAATCATGACTACACATCTCAAAGGATTTCCCAATTTTCTAGGTTTCTTGATCTGTGCAGTCATTTCATCATCAAGTTCAGGGTTTTCTTTTCTTCTCGACAATTTCTGTAGTAGTGACTGATTCCATCCGGTAGCTGGAACACTTCCATTTCCCACAATCTGTCTTCCAGTCTCAGGGAGCCAAACAAATAACGTAGCAAGTAACGCTGCACCAGATCCAAATAAAAACCAAAATGCTGCCTTCCACGAATCAGGGGTTTTTGACAATAATCCTCCTATGACTGGTGCTACTGCTGGTGCTACCATAACCCCTCCTGAGAAAATTCCCATGTATGATCCACGTTCGGCGGGTACCACGATATCAGCAATAGTACCTGCACCAATAGCGACAGTGGCAGATGAACCAGTTGACTGCACCATTCGTAGTATCAGCAGTCCAACATATGTTCCTTGCAATGATAATGCCAGATTTGCTGCCACGAAGACCGAGAACGTCAATAGATAAATCGGTCGGCGGCCAAGTACATCAGCAAGCGATCCCCACAACGATGGTGCTATTCCTTGAAATATCATATACGTCGTCACTGTCAGATTGATCTTTTCGACCGAGACATGTAAATCTTCAGCAATAATCGTTATCGACGGGAAATAAATATTTGTAGCTAGTGGCGAAAATAAAGCTGAACATGTTGCTGCAGCAGTAAGTGCTTTCTTCATTCTCGGGCTAAAAACAGAGTATGGAACTTGCGAAGCTGATGTAGTTATTGGTGCTGCAACTGGTTGATTTTCCAATTCTCGGGGATCCGCAATCGCTGTCGAAACTGGCTGAACCGAAGAGCTTTCTTCTTGCTGTTCTGAAGAAGTATTGTCGGTCTGCCCATTGTCCTCGTTGCCATGTGATTGTTCATGGTTTTGATGTATTTGTTGATGCTGAGGTGTTGATGTTGTAGAGGTGGAAGATTCCGAGCTGCTTGAGCCCACTGTCCGTGAAGATTGGTCGTTATCAAGTGCCATTCAAAACTATATCTTTTACATAAACCCAAACTAAACACATTAAAAACTGAAATTCCTTGTATAAATAGCCTTGATCCCAGTACTCTACTTGTCTACTCGTCTATAGATCTGTAAATATATATATATTTGTCCTTCGTTCCTCTCAAAATCATTGCCTTCGGCAGGGCCGATGGCCGTATTTAGATACGACGGAAAACGACAAGCTTTATAAAAATTAATGCTCGGACTTTGCGCCCCTCTGCTATATTTAAACTTTCCTCTCGGCGTCTTCTAGGTTTTCAAGATCTCTTTGAGCGCGTGCCACAATACCTCTTCTGCGGTGCAAATACGGTCTACAATACATTTCTTTATGACGCAGTTCTGTTGGTAATTGAGCTTAAGGACGTATATTGTGCAGTATACAGCTTACAGTTGATTTCGTATTTAAAATGAAATAAACAGCAAACAGACGCAGGTAAAACAACCGTAAGTCTCTGGTCAAAGTTTACCGCAAGTACGAGACCCGAACGGAGATGTCACGATGACGCAGGCGCTAAATACCTCGCTAAACATCCACTCAAAACATCAGAACTCGCAGTGTGTTGGTATCTAAAGAAAAAGAATCCAGGTATTACGCTATTATTTTAAGAGACTAAGCTGTTAGACTCAACAAGATAAATGAAACGATGCAATGTATCTTAAAGCTCTCTCTTTTTTTCAATCCCCGCTAACTAGTTAACACTGTCTAAGATAAAAAGTACAAACATATTGCATTGTAAAAAAATACAGCACACACTTCAAGCCCATAAAGCTTTTAATCTGATCATAGTGCAAGATCCTGACAATGACAAAAAAAAGGATAAAAAGTACATGCACATTTCTAATAAACAAACTAGACAATTCATACAAGATCCCCACCCTATACCTTTCTTTACCTTCCATCATCCTCCTCTTCAAAACCGGGCCAATGGAACTGTCCTGCCACGTCAAAGTACATATCCATCATCTCAGCAACGGAGGAGCTGTAATCCGATCCCTGAATCATGTTTCGCAATTTTTGAGATCCTTCCTCGTGTACTAATCCTTGCATAGCTTCAACTAGTAACGGCGAAAATTCTTTAAACCACCGGTGGTTGTAGGATGTTAGTTTAATAGTCGCGTTCAGGACGTTAATAGGCTCTTTTCGCTCAATGTAGATTTCAAGTAATCCAGTAAGCGCCTTTGCCGAAAACCTAATTTCCAACGCATAGTTGTATGCTTCGATTGCCTCATCAATATGCTTCAATCTGTAAGCAAGAGCGCCGAGAATTTCCCACTCTTTCAGACTTTTCTTATAAGGCATTTGCTGAGTCTTGAAGTGGTCAAGTTCCACTCTCCAGATTGTATATAATCGCATATCTTCATACATGACCATAAACAGATTGTCCAGCCACCTTTCACAAAGTCGTTTGCTTCGGAAAGTCGTCGCTGTGCCTTTCTCTTCATCTGTACTTCCTGCGGCAGCCGCAGTCGTGTGATGTCCATCTTCGCTACCTTTCACAAGTTCAGCATCCACACTACTCTCTGGTTTGACAATGTTTGGTAATGGAGCCGCTTTCTCGTCTTCGGCAGCTTCTGATGGAGATGCAGATGAGCCTGCTCCGTTGATAGCAACATTTGATGCGTCACTATCTGCACGATCATGATTGTTGGTTCTTTTCGCTCCAGCAGTTTCAGACTTGAGACTTCGGTATTCTTCTTCCATAATAAACACCTTTGATCGATACTTCAAAAGCAAATCCCATCCAATTTCATGAACAATCTCAACGAGTAATGCATATGCTTTCGCAAACGTTCCACGTAAAGCAGCCGCTGGAAGACGTTGGAGTGCAGGATCCACAGTTGTGTTCTCTCCCTCGCCAGCAACAGCATCATCAATGATTTCTTGAATAATTCCTTCAGGAGGAATTGGTAAATGAACTCGTCGAGCAACTGGCATTCGGTGAAGATCCACGTTTTGGTAAGGAAACATTGGACATGAGTTTAGTGTGAGAAGTGCCTAATTCTTAGTCAATAAAAGTATACGGGATTGAAAAAATGATTCACCATACAGATTGAAAATCTTGCTGAGCAATGTAGACCTTGACTAGTCTAGCCCACGGAGCGAACTCAGAAGGTGCAGAGGCAACTGCTCGCTTAGCAGTAGCAGCTGCAAAATCTAACCGACCCTTGGTCATGCAGAATCTTGTCTGAAGGTCCAATAAGTTTGAATCGCGGGGAGATTGTAAAACGCTGTCATGTAAAAGGTGAACTGCTTTGACTTCCTCATCTACAAAATCTATTAGCTTGTAATTTCAACGGGAGTGAACAAGTGACATACCCATGTCTAAGTAGCAGTGAGCTAAGAGAGCTGCAAAGTCTGGATCTCTCTCACGAAGTTTCTCTAGCAGAGTAACACCATTGTCATAGCTTTTTGTAAGGTCTAGAAATTTGAAAAAGGCGCTGGTAAGGTTGTTTGAGATAAGTGTTGGAACTTGAACTTCAGGTTCAGATCCGAATTGCCAACCTAATCGTAATTAGCCAATCGTCCCTAGGAGTCGGCGAATTCAGATATATGTACACGTACCGCGACTGAACATTTTCGGGGCAGCTTCTAAAAACTTTTCTTCAGCTTCTCGGTTAGGAATTGGGTTGAATCTTCGATATGCTGTGATATCGTAATCTTCATTGTCTGCAAAAAGGAAAGCGCGAACAATTGAGCAGATGTATGTTTCGAGCATGAGTTGATCGGTAGCGGGAAGTCTAGTGACGAAGTTAGTCAAGTGAACTTTGAGTATTACTATCAAAAACGAGATGTAATTACTCTTCTCCTCGCTCATTGACGAAAAATGTTTTGAGTGTTCCTGGAATGTGGACATGAACACGTAAGTCGACTCTCGATAAGAAGTTGTAGCAGCTGAGAACCCTATGTTAATAAAATCAGGACTCGTGAAGGACTCAAATGACGTACCAATAAACGCCGGTTTTAATATTCCAATGCTGAACTTTTCCAAACCATATTTGACCTTCACCAGGAGCATATGTGAGAGTGTTCATGTATGCAGCAATTGATGCCGGGGAGGGATCAACTCCAGTAACATAATGATAAGTGCCAGCCTAGAGCCATGAAGACATAAGTACTCATTCCAACAATATTGAAATTACCAAATTAAACAGTCACAGACCTCTTCTACACCTGTTCGTGCATGCACTTTTGTGAGGTGAACAAGATCCGGAGGGCCAAGACTGTGGAAAGAAGGCAAGGCCTGGGTACGCGCAGTGACCGACTCCCCAATGTTGATTTCCTGGATCCTTCACAATCAAAGTTAGCAATTGACCAAATATCACCAAAAATTGAAATAATGCCCATAACGCTGTCAGAGTATCGGCTGTAGACAGCCGGATCAATCAGCTCCAAGCACACGACAGCCACGCAGACAGCCTCCCAACGCGGTCAGGAACCAAATCTGTACGCTCTTTTTCATCGCATTCGCAAGGACCCAATTGACAAATAAACAACACATACTCAGGAACAGCGGTCTGCACCATTTTGACGCTCGATAATGCAATTCGACCGACCAGTTTAATATGGAGCAGGATAGGCCTTACTGAGACACTCTAACTGATCCCGAGGGGGCTCACTAAAGAGAGCTTGCGCAGTAAATTGTGTAAGCAGTGTGGGGATTGTAGAAATGAGTCAGCACTAACTAAGCAGATTCAATGTTTGATCTGGAGAAGGGTCTATGCTTTGACTGAGCGCTATTCCAAAACAGCAGAACATACTTATCAGCGCTTCATTTAACATAAACAGCAACTTGCAGTGCTTTCTGTAGATAAAACTACTACTGCTAAAATGGGCGAAGAACAGCTGTTCTTGCAGGCGGCCGTTCGCCTAACAATGACCCGAATTGTGGCTCCAGTTTTGCGGCGGGCCTTTTTCCAATGCACGTTGGGAGATTCGGCACGTTCTTCTGATACGCGGCCAAAAAAATAATCCCCGGGCTCGCCTCTTTAGCTTTCTCCCAACCAAAGGCTACCTTGACTGGAAATAGCCACACAAATTTGCTTTGTTGTATTTTCTGTTTTTACTTCACTCTACATTCTGTATGAAGTAGTTTTTATCTTTCACTGTGGTTTATGACGCGTTCTTTTTCGCTATAGTCGTCTTCTGCTGGGGACTGTGTTGCGCTTGTCGTGGAATAATAGTCGTTTGTCTGTGCAAGGAGTAGTACACAATCACTACTCGCTCCTAGCAAATACCAACAAGTACATAAATAATACAGCAAATACTTATTTACAGAGCTTCACTTTGTTTTGAAAAGCTGAGATCATCTGAAAATGGCTGCTGTGTTCGCTTTTGATGATCCGGATATGGACTCGGATTTTACTCGAACGCGTCGTCGTTCTGTTTCCTCCATTGGCTCACATGACGAGATTAACAGTTCCTATTTGAGCAATGGTGATGGTTTTTATATCGATAACCCAAATGGAACTCGAGCAATTCCTATTATTTCCGAGACAGACGAAGACATCAATGAATTTACAGATGGCGTCGCCCAAGTGGGAAGTCAGTTAAAAAATCAACAATTTGCAGGCGAAGAAAGAATGGGCACTTCATACCAGATCGATATCGCATCTGACTATATTGCGGACAATCTTGATCTTTCACAACGAAAACGCATAAAAACCACTGATTTCGAATACATTAAAGTTCTTGGCCAAGGTGCATATGGTAAAGTTTTGCTTGTTCGCGAAAAAGCAACAGGCAGACTTTATGCTCAGAAACAGTTGAAAAAAGCATCTATGATGGTTCGAAAGAAACTGGTGGAACAAACAAAAACAGAGCGTGCTATTCTAGAATCTATTCGCCATCCTTATATCGTCAAGCTCTTTTATGCTATTCAAGATAAACACAGACTCTATTTGTTCCTAGAGTATGCACAAGGCGGTGAACTTTTTTCTCATTTAGCTTCCCAGAAGATGTTGTCTGAACCAGTTGTATCATTTTATGCAGCCGAGTTGGTTCTCGCTCTTTCCCATTTACACACTGTCGTTGGCGTCGTTTACCGTGATTTGAAACCAGAGAACTGTTTACTTGATTCCCAAGGCCATTTGGTATTGACTGATTTTGGTCTCAGCAAAGTGTCCAACGACGGAGGCGATTGTAAAACTTTTCTTGGAACCCCAGAGTACATGGCTCCTGAAATCTTACTCGGCAAGCCATATGACTTTGCAGTTGATTGGTGGTCATTGGGTGCGCTCTGTTATGATCTATTAACAGGATCCCCACCATTTACTGGAAACAACTACAAGCGTATCATTGAGAAGATTCAAAAGACAAAGCTTGTATTACCTTATTATCTTACGGCAGACGCGAAGGATTTCATAACTCGATTATTGCGCAAGGAACCCAAAAAGAGATTAGGCGGAAACATTCCTGAGGATTTAAATACCATTCGCAAGCATAGATTTTTCCGCAAAATCGATTGGAAGAAACTTGAAACCAGAGATCCGAGTATCGTGCCTCCAATCGTACCTATAATCACAGATCCTATTTTAGCAGAGAACTTTGCGGATGAGTTTACCTCGATGGCGTTTAGTCCACCTGGACTTGGGTTAGAGATTCCAGGAACGTCTGAAAAAAGCGGATCTTACAGCAAAGACAGTATTTTTGAAAACTTCACATTTACAGCAAGTAATAGTTTTATTGAGAATGCTATGAGAGATTACAATATGAGTTGACTGCGACACAGCTTGTTGACAAAGAACTGAGAGGGTTAAAAGTTTGATGGAATTGTGCATATTTTTTTCTGTGAGGGTGTGTATGTTATAATTGTACCTGTAATTCGAGATCTGAGTGTGTAATGAGGTGCAGTGACATAAAGCACAAGTACACCGAGAAACACTCCACTATATAGATTTGATTTTTTATATTACCTGTTTAATGATTTGTTTTTGTCGCAATTTTTTTCTTCTATTCTTCTTGGAGTGAGTGGGTTTATACTAATCAAAATTAATATGAGACTGGATCATGGGTGACAATTAGAGATTTCGTTGAGGGACAGTTTGAGTCGGAGTAATCGTGTTTATGTTAATATATTTTTGTGATTACGATCGTTGATTCTCCAGTAATTTGATTAAAGGTAGATGAACCCTACTATAGAAAACTTTTCGAATTATTACTATCATTGTAATTAAGTATCAAGTCAGACCAATATTGATGAAGTCCAATACATATGTAAATATGTCCCAACGCTAAAACTCCAATTCTTTTAAAAAGAATGAAACCACCAGCAAACAAAAGATCAATAGTAAGCAACGTTTTTTCCGTGAATTATGCCTTTTTGCTTGTGCGCATACTAACCATGCGCAGAACCGGAAAATTAAGGCAGTGGAAACTTAAGTTTCAGAGTGTCGTCTATCGATAACTTATCAGCATCGCTTTTCAATGATAATAAAACAATTGCACTCACTTTGATGACGAACCGCGTAAAAAAATCCTGCAATCATATCAACTTCTCTCGCTGGCTGCGCCGTAAAATGTCGTTTAATCGACCCCGCAAGTTCTTCTTTACTAATTCGATTGCGATGCTTGTAAGAGTAAGTCCTCTGGCCAACTTTCCCATTTAATAGCATCCCGAGGTTTGATATGGACGATTTATCTGGTAAGCTGTACGCTACTCTGTATTTCCGAAGTGCGGTGTCTGGAAATGTTTCAAAGTCGACCTACATTCGTCAGACGTCTCGACTCCACCTAATACAATTCTTTCCTAATCTTCCTCTTCTCCTTTTTTGTAATTAAGACTTACCGGATCGAGAGGCACACCGGCATCTTCAGCATTTGCAGCGTTCGCATTTGAGGCAGCCGTATTAGCTGTAGAGACCGCAGCAGCGTTGTTACTGTTTGAATTTGCGCCTCTTTTGCCGGCATTTGACCCCGTTCCATGCGTCGCTCGTCCTGACGTTTGATGCGAAGTTCCAGCCATGTCTGTTTTCTGTGTCCAACTAGCAAATCTGACTAGTTATAAGAGCACTGGAAAGATGATGCACAGCTTACAACTGGACTCGTGCGGGCTGGCTTCGGTCCTCGGTCGGGAAACAAGTCCGCGCAATAAAGTTCATGTTGAGAGCCCTAACCCGATGGATGCTGTCCAATTTACCGGGACATGGCAGCAGCTTTCCTATTTGGGCAATATCAACTCGAAACAGCGCTGTTGATATTCTATGAGAAGATCTGCTGTGAGCTACTAGAAATTGAACAGAATCCGATTCGGGCAATTCGGGTTTAATTTAAGCAGCGTAAAGTCTTGAAATTAAAATGAAAAATCGGAAGTGGAACAATAGTAAAATGCTTTTGGATGGACAATTCATTCAGAAACTGATCATGTTAAAAAAATACTGTGAGCTTTAGCAAGAAACAAAATGAACTCATCAGACTACTAATGACTTGTCTATGTTGATGGTTTTTAATTGATGTACCCAATGAAATAGTTCAAGGGAATGTATTCCTACTATCACATTACACTTCTTATGTTCGTCCCGAAGAAACAAGTTGCATTATAGCTTTAGCTCTATAAATGAACAAATTAGCAATCAAACTAAATCAGCATAAAAAGGAAAATGCAAAACGTACTCATCTACTGTAATGACGATGTTGTTTCTGTCCATAGCCGCTTTCACTATTTAACCTGTCAGTAATGACACAACCGAGTACACTGCATAAGCTTACAAGCCATCATTGATTCACTAACGTCCTTATCACGTAGCATCTTCAACATCATCCATGGTGTTGGTTTACTGTCATTTAACGACATTCCTTTATTTTTGATAGCTTCCATTGTTTCCGCCAAACATTTCATAACCTATATGAGATCAGCATTATTCCACATACACATCATGTGTAGACAAGCATTGCAAATCAAAAATAGTGTGTTTACCTCCGGACACGCTGATAGTTTCCGCATTAAACTAGAATTGAGAAGAGCATCTGTCACCTGTGAAGGATTTGCTGTAGCATAGCTTCTCTTATACTGTGCGGTAGCGGAGAAGCATGCAGTCACAGGTTGTGGTCGGCTTCTAATGTTTGTAGTCAAACCACAGCCACTTTGTCGCAATACTCGAAGACATCCGGTGAAAGTTCGAAGTGACGCCATTGTAACAATCTAGCGAAAACAGAAAAAGGTAACTAACAAATGAACAATTATCTCGATCTTTCCAATCGAGATGATCTTGGGAATTCTTCAAACTTTAATTGCGTTAACCAAACCCTTATACTTAAAAGGTTTCTAAACCTTGTTTTGTATTATTCCGACTAACTCCGAGTTTTCGATCCTCGAATTGCAAGTACACATCGTAGCCTTGCAATGAATTTATCATCATCAATTTTAAGTGTGCTGCTTTTGTGAGGAGCGCACATTAACCAGTTTGACTGAAATGATAAGATGGTACCATGGTTGAAACAGTGTCAATGAAAATGGTAATGGCTAATCGCGGCGTTTCGGTAACTACCGAGCAAGGTCCGGGCTCCATATGTAGAGTCAACACTTTCTCGTTCTTCTTCACAAATTGTATCGAAAACATTATCAACCTGTAAAACTACGCTGTGGATATTTGAAATCTCACTCTTTGACTTCGATTCCGAGGATGTTTGCTTCTAGGTATTGTTCAGTTACGCGTATAGCTACGAGAACCGTATTTCCGAGGTTCAACACCTTCACATATCGACATGTATCGACAGCTACTTCTCAAAATCCCCACTTGGAACAACCACTATCGGGTATTCGGATTTTAGACTTGACAAGAGTTCTAGCTGGACCATATGCTACACAAATCTTAGCTGATTTAGGGTACAAACCATTTCAAACCAAGCAATGTTGGAATTTCATTAACAATCATCAGAGCGGAAGTTATCAAAATTGAACATGTTACGAGAGGTGACGACACACGAACATGGGGTCCCCCATTCGCGAAGAATCACAAGAACCCCGAATCTCCTGGCGAAAGTGCCTATTTTTTAAGTGTAAGACAAACGTCTTTTGTGTTACTCTTATAAAGCTAAATTTTTAATATTTCAGGTTAATCGGTAGGACATTGTCTAACAGCGGAAACTGACACGAACTTTTGATTGATTCTTTTGTGTTAAATAGGAATAAAAAATCAATCGGCTTAAATTTTCAAGATGAACGCGGACAAGAAATCCTAAAATCTTTAATTTCTGAAAGCGATGTGGTTATCGAAAATTACCTCCCTGGAACTCTTTCCAGATACAATCTCGGTTATGAACAATTGAACAACGATAAGATAATATACGTCAGTATTACTGGATACGGTCAAACAGGTCCTTATAGAAACCGAGCCGGCTACGACGTTATGGTGGAGGCTGAGATGGGTCTCATGCACATAACAGGAGAAGCCGATGGCCCTCCCGTTAAAGTAGGAGTGGCAGTAACCGGTAAGTCACTACCTAGATTTAAAAATCTGAGAGATTAACCATTTTTCCAAGATTTAACAACTGGACTGTATGCTGCCAATTCGATAATGGCTGCACTTTTGGGAAGATCCAAGACTGGACACGGTCAATACATAGATGTCGCGCTGTCTGATTGTCAGGTACTAAATGCTTTTCAAATTCTAGGACGGTAATATCTAACAAAGAGTTGAAGGTAGCAACATTAGCAAATATAGCCTCATCATGTCTCATATCCGGAAAACCAGATGCTGGCCGTCAAGGCACTTCACATCCAAGTATATGTCCGTACCAAGCATTCCCTACGAAAGACGGAAGTATCATGATTGGTGGAGCGAATGACAAACTTTTCGGTATAATGTGCCGTCTTTTGAATAAATCTGAATGGATTGATGATCCGCGGTTTGCAACAAATCCACTTCGGGTTAAACACCGGAATGATTTGGTACCGATGATAATTGCGGAGACTATCAAAAAGCCAACTGCTGTATGTTCCACTTTGAGCATTAATTTGAGATCTACGAACTAATCAGTCTTAGGAATGGCTTGAAATCTTTGAAGGAAGTGGGATTGCCTACGCAGCAGTAAACGATATACAAGCAACTCTCAACCACCCACACGTTCTAGCTCGTGACATGGTTGCAACTGTTGATCACCCAGCTTGCGGTCCCATCAAAATGGTCAACACACCGGTGAAGTACTCAGTAGCTAAGCCTGCAATCAGAACTGCTCCACCAACATTAGGGCAGCATACAGATGAGGTTTTGAATAACTACTTGAAGCTTGGTTCAGAAGAGATTACTGAATTGAAGAAAGCCGGAGTTGTAGGATAGATAAAATTTTGGATCAAATTTAGATCACTATCTTAACTATAGATTTCGCAGAACCTAATCAAAATTTACTATTTGTGCGACCTCAATCTTATCGTCGATTAAAAATATATCTGCGTATCTCGAAATGTCTTCCTAACTCCGAGAAACACACCACTTCGAGCTCCAACCGTCAAGAACTGTGATACATATGTCATAAGATGCCCTAGCCCTTTGGGATCTACTCAGGGGCTAAGCGCTTTGAACTGGTCAAGAATCTACCGTAGAACTGCGATTTGATCACTGCATAATTGAAATCAAAAAACAGTGGCTATATAAAGGGAAAAATAATGCGAGTATTTGACTAAATAGTGAAATGTACTGCAAACGTGAAAGTGGTGTTCGCTCGAATGTAGTTTTGTTTACTAATCTTTATTATGGATACAGTTTAGATACGAGATCGACATCTGGTGGAGGACATCGTTCTATTATTAAACACAGTCTCATGTTGGATAGCACTTGAGCAATTCACTGTCATAATGTCATCAGGACCGATGGGCCCTGCGAATATGCAGGGCGTGAATGGAATTGCTTCAGCGAGTGGCAGTGCTGTTGGTAATAATCACGGTAGTAACTTGCCATCTCATCCGCATCCGGTATCACATATTCCAACAGGCCATTTATCACAAAGCGTCGAACCAGCTTCCAATCTTTCACAAAATCAGCAGACAAACCAGCCTTTACAGTACCCTACAGGTGCTTTGCCTGCACAAGGATCTCAGTACCAAGGTGCTTCCACTGCCGAACCAGGACAAGCTCAAGCGCCGGCGCAGCCTGGACCCGATGTATATGCGCCGTTGGGCTACACTGCTCTTGGGCAACCTCGGAAGCGAGCAGCAAGTACAAGAGGAAGAAAGCCTGGTCCCAAGCGAAAGACGAAAAGATCAAGAAAGAGTGTATGAATACATTTGATCTATGCGATCCATTATTAGAACTGACGTTGCTATTTTTAGGATGAGGATTCGGACGAAGGGTTCTTGTTTGAGGGGATGGAGACCAAATCTGGTCGAAGAGTTCATAGACCCCAACAATTTGACCCCATTGCTGATGTAGATGGTACATGTTTCCCCAAAAGCGCGACTTACTTTCAACGACTAATTGCTTTCTAGGCAAAAAACGATCTTTATTCTTTCGTCGCGATTTACAAATTTGCAAAGTGTGTCAAAGAGGGCATAGTCCTGAGTCGAATCTAATTGTTTTCTGTGATGGTTGCAATGACCCATATCATCAACTCTGCCATGATCCTCCGATTGGAAGAGAATTCATCGAAGTTGCCGAAGCTCAATGGTTTTGTGGTAACTGTCAAAGTAAAGTAGTCGTGCAAGCGCCTCTCGAAACTGGAATGACTGGTGCTTCATTGACGCTAGAAGAGGTTTGTTCACTCTTATTTGCATATATTATTCGCAAATGCTAACTCTTGTAGAAACGAGTTTACCTACTTTCTTTACCCCCACAACAATTAGTTGATTTATTGTTAATGATAGAACGTCGATATCCCGATATCCCAATCTATTCACCAAACACAAAGAAGATTATTGGACAGCGGAAAAACAAACCGGCTCTTCCATTCATTTCTGCTTCGAATACATCATCTCCTGCTTCTGGTACTAGCACACCAGTACCTGCGCCAAGGTCAATCCCAGATGGACCAAAATCTATCATTTTTACTAACGTACTCGATGTAAGTTTTTTTTGCTTATATATTTGTGTAGCTGTCTGACCAAATTATTTAGGACGTAACACCTTTACCAGGAGCAGGTTCACAAGTTCCTGCAGAAACAGATCTTGACGCGCAGTACATGGTTGACGATGATCTTAATGTATTTCATCATACAGTTTATCAACAACCATCTACAATGTTACAGTTACCATTCGACTTACAACCTCCTGGAATGCCTCCAATGCCTCAGCAGCATCATCAGCCTCCTCAACATATTCCCCACCAACAGCATCAACATCATCAACATCTTCCACATCATCAACATCATCAGCAACCACAGCAAATGCAGCAGGCCCATTATAATGACTCTATAAATAGTAATGGAAGTATGGTAATGACTTCCATGAACTAAAACTTAGGATTTCTGAAACTAGAGGCATTTCCTTTTTGGTTTCAGGTGTATTTTTATTTTACTACATTTGTGTATTATCAGGTTTGAGTACTGTATTTTTACGATTGAAATATATTGCTTGAAAACATGTACATCATCTCCATTATAAGTCCTAAACACGAGCTTTTTATGAGAATAAATCGGAAAACAGGTAAGTTGCTTTACTGTGAAGAAGCTAGCTGCTCTTCAACAGTTCCTGTGGCGCTTGAACTTATCGGGTCACTTTCAGCCACATTGTCATCCTTAACATCCGACATTTTCACATCCTCGGGCACCTTATTCTCAGCATTAAAGTCATTTTTGACTTCCTGGCCTTTTTCACTGGAAGACTTTTCTGTTGTAATGACCTGAATGCTTCCTTCCACAAGACTATTTGTTGCATTTTCGTTACCAGATTGCGCAACTGCAGGAGAATTACCAGCATCTTTAGCTTCTTTGCTTGTGTTATCTTTGGCATTGGTTTCTTTAGAACTGTTGCTTGACAATGAATCCTCGATTATTGATACAAAAGGTTTTATAAGCGCATTGGCCCGTGAAATGACGTCTTTCTTTGTAACTCTCGCAGTACGCACTTTTCCTGTTGATGTAGTCGCCGGCACAGAAGGAGTATGAGATGTAGTGTTACCAGCCGGTGCAATTTTAAGAAGATTGATTGCCGCTGGAATAGTTCCTGCTGAGCTAGCAGCTGTCAAATTTGAGGATGTGGCATTAACACTAGTAGTAGTGACCGCAGGAGTGCTAGTCGGAGCACTTAAAGATAGAGCAGTAGTAGAGCCCGTTGCCGATGTAGATGATGCAGTATTAAAACTTGCAGAAGAGTTATCGGAAACAACAGATACATTCGACTGTCTCTCTGTGTTGATTGACTCAGTGACAGTAGTATTAGCCAGCTTACTCTCAACTGGAACAGGTGTCTGTCTTTCTGAACCCGATGGAGTATTGTTTGCAGTAATATACTGACCTGCCGGCGAACTCGGAACATCATCACCAGACATATCTACTGCAGAAGTAGTGAGAGTATAGGACTCTGCCTTTTCTAAAACTTCTCGCTCTAGATCCGGGAGCGAAAAATATAATTTCAAGTAGATACTGGCAAACGCATCGTCAAGACCCAGTCCTGCGGTAGACGCAAATCCTATATTCATTTTCCGTAGTTCATAAGACTCGTAAAGATAAAAAAGAAGCTTCGGGTAAGGCTTCAAAGTCTTGCAGCAGCCTTCTAATCTCGCAGCTCTTGACATGAACTCGTCGATAGAAATAGCAATCAAGTGAGTCTCTAGATACCTTTCAGGAACCTCACTTAGTCTCCGCAAAACATCTATCACTGTTCTATTTGTATACTCCCATAAATCGGTAGGATTTACAGTGATATGCGTCAGTTTCCGCAGCTTCTTTGTGATAAGATTCAACGACTCAAGATCATCACATCGTCCCAGTAAATCAACATAATACTTTGTGCACTGATAAGCATAATAGAAGTGTCTTCCGGCACGCTCATACTCAGGGCGCCAGATATTCATGAACGATTTGGCAGCTTTCAATGAGTAGAGACTTGAGATTTCTTCTTTTGCACGATCTAGGTCGCCCAAACCATAATCAGCTATGATTGCGATACGATACGTTGGTCTGTGATGCCAATGTTTCTTATCAGCGGTTCGTAATCTAGTTAAGCAATCAATAAGGGACGTGAATATGTCTTTTCGTTCAGCAATTGTTGTATGAGTTTCCTTATAGAAATGACTCTTCTGTAGATACGACAACGCAGTCTCGAAATCAATTGAGTTTTTGTAGAAATATTTGTAAATTACCGACAAAAACCGATAATGGGGCTCAAATACTGGATCTCCTGATGGTGCCTTTTCGGGTGTACACGCGACTGCTTTCAGACTACTTTCTAACACAAGAACAGGATCTGCATTCAGTTTCTCTAGGCATTTAGCCTCATAATAGTAGTTTCTCCAGTCAGCGGTTGGTTGGTGCAAAATTGCTTGTTTGAACATTTTCAGACTCAATTTCAGCACAGTTTCCATCCTCACTTCAGCATGTGCAGGTTTCGTGTACATTCCTTGCGATCCGCTAAAATGGCGTTCAAATTCAAAAACCTCATATGCTGCCATTCTATTAGGGGGCCGTGCCGAAGCGTACAATTCATATCCAAAATCTGTCCAAAACGTAGCAAGAACTGAATCAGGCGGCACTATGGTTTCCTTCCGCACTAAGAGACTGAGAGCAATAGTATAACACAATAAAGCTTTTCTTTGGGTTGCCGCAATCGTTCTTTTATAGTCAGAATTTAGTTTCTCCGCACTCCAGGTAAGGTCGTCTTCAGCTTGTGCATTGTAGGTTTGCGCAAGCCCGTACCAAGATTCGAATCGATTAGTATTGCAAACAAGATCATGCTAAAGCTTGTTAATAATTCTGCGCGTTTGTTTGAGATAGGTCAATAAAGTACCTTGAAATATCGAATTGCATAATCCAAGTCTTCAGTTCGCCCCGCCATAGTTCGCTTTCTCGACTTGTACTGAGTCAAGTATATTTGACCTTGCAAAAAGTATAAACCAATCATAGCGACTATCAGAATTGTTAGAACCTTTTCAAGCTTCAACTGTATATTTCTTACCTGTGGCATAGTCGCCCTTGACAGGAATCGTAGATAGCGCTTCTTGCCCCTTAAGTGCCCGTTGCAGTAATAGAGGTTGAATTGATTTTGACAGATATGAATCTATCACATTTTGATTGTAATATATAGCAGCTATAGTAGTGTTAGACGTGCGCTCAGAGAAAGGCGAAACAAAGATACTCACATTGATCGCGACGAGGAACGCCAATCACTTCCACACATTTATCTAAAACTGATTTCAGATCAGCTTTTGGGATATTTGCCTGTGTATTGTTTTTCCTTCTCATAGCTAAAGTCATCACCATCCCAACTAATTTCAAAGCACTTGCTTTGTCAAAAGGAATAGGTGTAGCTTTATGGTCATAAGGAAAGAAGTACTCGCCGCTAATGGTTAAACCAAATCTACAGTGCATGCACTGCAGTAATTCGTATTCTGTTTCGGAAGGTCGATCGATTCTCATGATCTCGTCTTGCAGTAATTGCAGAAAGATACCATGAGCAGAAGTACAGTACTCTCTGGTCCCCAGTTCTTCATGCAAAGCAAATAGCATAATGAGAAGATTTGTGTCGCGTGCGTAGACATCAGTGACTATTTCAGTAATCCGTTTTCGATAACATAAATAAAGTAAACTGTATCACCGTCATTATAAAGTCTAGAGTAAAATTCAGTCTGACACACTTACCACCAAGCCTGCACCAAAATCACTCTAAATCGTATCGCACATTTGTTGTAAGCACTGCTCTCAGTAGTCGAACCACCTGAGACCAAAACAGCATCCTCGTGCAGGACATACACATGGATGAGCCGCAAAAGATTGACTAAAGTCTGTGAAACTTCCATGATAGCGTCATCGGATAACGATGCTATATACTTATTATCTGACATGGCGAGACCAATAGCCTTCGCCAGTAAATCACGAACTAAATACAGGGTTTTGAAAATGACGACGGATCTATGCGTTGAATCAAGCTCGTTGTAGTTATCATTCATGAGTTGGTTAACAGTCAAACGCAGCTTAATCAGAATACAGTCAAACGACTGTTTCCAATCATCCATCATTTCGTATGATTTAGTGAGGACAGTCCATAAGTACAGTCGAAACTCCAAAGACGAGCTGTCAACAAATCGCTCCACTACTTCCAAGTCAATACCAGCATTAGCAAAACGTTCACGATCATCGTGCTTCAGAACGACTTCCAAGAGTTCAATTCGATCTTCCGGTTTACTATTTGACGTTTCAATTACACCAGCAAACAAAGAAGCAGCTTGAAGTTTTGATCTCTGCATTTCAATGGATTTTGCGTTAATGTCAGGTATAAATCCAGTATTTGGCAGTTTGATATCTAGATTTTCTGCGTATGGTTTAACCATTTCGTTAAATGCCTCGAACAATGCCGATATCTCGTCGTGAGAAGTTCCAATTGCCTGTTCATAGATAATTGTGCTCCATTCGAATCGAATTTTTAGATCGTTACTTTTTTCGTCCTGTACAGCTGAAATGACATCTAATGTAAATACTCGCCAGAAGGATAGCCGTTCTTGATATTCGGCAATTTGAGCCTTCGCGTTAGCGGAGGTAGCTTGCTGCTGACTGCAATCGATGAAATCATCTAGCAACAGCTCAAAATAGGCCTGAGAAAATTTCGCATAGTCTGCAATTTGCGACTCAAAACACTTCACCGATTCTGAGATGTTGTTCATCATCAAATCATAGTAAAAAGTAGCAGTGCGCTTGATAACTTTGATTAATCCGTCAGGCCATTGACATTGCAGGAATAACTCTACCGTATCCTCTCTGGGAAACAGGAACCTCTTCAAAAATAGCGTAGCAACCTCTTCTAAAAACAGATTATCCGAATTAATTTGGTCAGCAAATTCTTGCACGCCAGTGCTCTCATCTAAAAGCTCCTTATCTTTAGACATTGTTTTGGCCATTGCAAGATCCAGTAAACGAGATGCGGTAGCGGCAGGGTTTTGTATTCCGTCACCTTGTAGAAAGATTTTTGCAAAAGAATCTTTGAAATGCTGCAAGTTCGTTGCGAAATCTTTCAAAGGGAGATCACGACTTTCTTCAGAATCAAGTTCAGGATTGGATGCAGTAGTTAAGTCCCCAAACTTTAGATTTACCGGCTCCAATAACTGGTCTATTTCAGTGAAGAATTGTCGGTCGTTTGTAGATTCTGCATTTGACTGTCCCTCCACTCGAGCACGCACTCTTCTACTTGATCTTTCGCCTTCTATTTGATCAGCAAACGACTTGCGCTTCTTTTTTCGAGCCGCCTCAGTATCCCCTTCGTCCTCATTAGATTGAGCAGGCACTTCCGACTCAGCAGTCGGCTCTTCAGACACTTCAGGTTGTACCTCAATAGGAAGCTCATTTGGCTCTTCGGCTGCAGGAGACGGCGCACTTTCCACGGAAACCGGCTCTACAGGCGCTGATTCTAGAGTTTCTTGTGGAGATGGCAACTTGATGCGCACTGTGACGGGCTCTAGAGGTTTTTCTGCCGAAGCAGACTTGGCAGAAAGTTGCAGTAGAGTCTTACCTATCGAAGTCCAAGTAATACTGTTGACCACCAGATTCACTTGCTGAGGCTGGCTGTTCGTAAGTGTCTCCACAACAGAAGCATTTGCTTGTATCAGAGGTTGCAGCCATTGCGGAGTTTGCGTGTACGTATCAATGTATTTCTGAACAAGTCCGGTGAATTTTAAATTTTGCAAGTTCTCAAAGATAGGATTATTTAGAGTTTCGACATCACCCATTTCCAAAAGCAGCTATAAGTGGCATGCGTTAGTGAAATGTAATGGAAACAGTCAAAAAAACATTTGATAGTTACCTGGCGTAATGTGTAAATTCCCGCCAGATCATCCAAATTAGCCGGTATATTGGAAGAATGGAAGTCTTCCAACGTAATCGCTCGAGAGGTGTTGTTGACAACGCACTCAAGGACAAACCGTGATAATCGTGGACGATTCAACGCTGGCATATATGCAGCAATTTTTAGCCAAAAGTTTGAGTCACTGCTTTCGTGGATCATTGCCTATAAATAATTAGCTAACACCTTTTTGATCAGATATTTGGATGTTTACTTCAGCAAATTCTGCCATGCCTTGTAAAAGCCGTTCATGTAATTCATTCAGACCTAGAGCCTGGTGACTCAGTTTTATCCAGTCAAGAACCAGTTGGCCATGATTTTTGTATGCTAGATATTTGAGATTGTGCACTCCAGGGGGTATATTGCCAGTCTTATAAACCATGTCAGCCTTTGCGCGGATATGTTGCTTTCGGGTCAACATACAATCTCAGATGTAAAGATATCAACTTTGAAAAGTTCATCGTATGTTGTGGACGCAGTTTCAAATTCACGATCATGTTGTGCTTTCAACGCTTTTTGAAATAATTTGAAGCCCTCTTCGATCTATATTGCAACTTAGTACTTGTAAAAGGCTATATTCAGCAACAGCATTAATTACAAAACTCACTTGAACTTCTCGAATGTGGTCTTCCCCGTCGGAGAGATCGCTGTCATCCTCAAGATTTAAGGCCGTGAAGGAGGCCTATTGATTAGCAAAGATGTAATATATAGTATATATATTATATATATATATATTGATTCTTACCGCTGTCGCTTTCTCGCGAGACATCTACACCAATTCCAACAATTAGTAAAGGGTCTCCAAGTTGCCATACATTGTTCTCTTTTCAGACTGACTTTCGAAACGGTGATACTTCATATGAAGACCGCGAACTAATCCCACGATGCCTTGCTCCGCGCGTGAACATGAGCCGCACAACACAAGCCCCTTGAATACTGTTTGGGAAAAAGGAGAAAGAAATTAGAAAGCTGAATGCGCCGCTCAGGGGCTTCTTTTTTTGAGTTTCTGCCTGTGTCATGACGATTTCTGTTCCGCTCTGGCGTAGCATCCGAGCGTGCGTCAGAAAAGTAAACAAACAAGCATTTTAGAGTTTTGACGTACTTCGCGACTTTCGACGCCCGCCCACAGCTCGTCTCCTATAGCGGACGACTATTTCTGCTTGTACACTAACCACCTGATCAAATAACTGTTTATAATATTTGCCAATTGAGCTGCGATTGGTTATTGTGTTGAGTCCGTTTGACTAAAATTCTACTTGTTCATCAGCTTTACCAAAGGCCACCAGCAAAAGCACTGTATCTATAAGCCAGTCACTGCGCTCTGTTAATGCTTTTTATCAGCAAGTTTTGTGTCAATTATAGCACTCCATACTGTTGCTTATAGTATTATTTTGATTGCGATACTATCGTGCATACTCATCACCTAGCAGGCCAGTCAGTATCTGGTGAGCTGAACAATGCCAGTCGCGGATCCCTCCGGACATCGTCATCTGTTCTCTCCACCACCGCAGTCTAGCAGCCCTAGAACCACGCAATCTTTACAAAGCTCCGAAGGCATGTTGCACTGTTTTTATTATTTTTGAACGTTCTGACTTTCTAAGAAATAGGCAGTAATGGTAGCGAATCAACTAATGTGCGACCTGTTGTGGGCGCCGGTGCCGCCTCTGTCAATGTCGCTCCCCGCAACATAAATCTAAGCTCCAATACTAAATCTACAAGACTGGCGTCTACTTCAGCAAGTTTGACGCCTCGCACGAGGTCAGCAATAAATTTGGATTTTGGTTGCATATCTTAAAATCTTACACTTTCTGATATAGGCTCACACGCAACAGCTCTGTTAAACCGCATCAAGAAGAGGCTACTAAGACTCCAAATAATCGAGATAATTTATTTACAAAAGCTCAAGTTTCGAGGACTACTAATGTTTCCGGTACTACATTACCTCATTCAGTTTCCAATCGATCACTAGCTACTGATACGCCTGATAATCGATATGGTGCAGAGCAAGAAAAGTCTCAACAGATACTGGCTCAGTCAAACGCTCGAGTACGGAAAGCTCGAGAATCTCTTGCAGCGTCTGCTGCTGCAGAAACAAATGCTACCTCTCGCACCACTCCTCGAGCGAAACCGACTTTATCAAATTACAACAATAGTGGCACTCCGTTTCTGCAAAGAAAGACCTATATGCCATCAACCCCCGCCGGTTCAAAACCTTCCATGACTTCAGAGCGAACAACTAATAACGCTCATACATCTGTATCATCAACTAAAGCGAAGACAAACGCTGTTTCGCCTTTAGCACCTAGTAATCCCGGCACGTCAAACTCCATAAATCAGCTGCATAGTCGTCCCCGAATGGCTACTCGATCAGAATCATCCTCTAAATTAGCGCTCTCTTCATTTACAGCATTGGGAAGTGACTCAAAATCCGGGCTGAAAGCGAAGACAAACGTATTGTCCCGTTCCAACCTTTTTCCTTCTGAGAAGTCTTCCCCTAGTTCTGCTACTGGTTCACTTCGGGGTTTAGGGGCACAAACAGCAAGTCCAACAACTACTGCAAACCCCACAATTCGCCCGGTTGACAATAACGATGAACTCATTGGATCTCCATCAGTGGCTACTGGTTCTGATGCTAATATAAAGGCGAACACGGACGAGGATAAAAAAGTTCTAGCGCTCAAATCCACTACCGCAACTTCTTCTTTCACAATGAAGCCATCTCGCGGTTTATATGGCACAGCTCCAAATCTATCAGAGCTGGCATCCGGTCGCAGCAGACTATCTGTCACTACTATCAAAGCCATTCCTCCCGTTCCTCCTTTACCAGGTAATAGTATCGCGTCGATGAAACAGCCATCAACTCACTCGGTAGAGCTGAAACGGTCTCAAACTCCTCCAGATAATCGAATCAGACGGCGTTCCACTTATATGCAAGGAAATGGAGCATTAACTGAGCCACGTCGACAGTCACGGCTTTTTGCTAAAGATAGCTTGGATTTAAATTCTGTATCTCCCGCAAAAGTTGAATCTTCATCAAAGCAAACAGCCGCTCACATTAATGCTTCGAAGCGGGATGACTATAAAGACAGGAACACAAGTAACGCCCTCAATTCTAATACTGACGAGACTAACAGTCACCACTCTTCTTTGATGGCTCATTTTCAGAAAAATCCGTCTGGTCTTCAGAAACAGGCTGAGAGAAGAAATGCATCTGTGGCCGAACATTCTAATAGAGATACTAAGGGAACGTTTCATTTGTTACACCGGAAAAATGGTCCTGCCGTTACAGATAAATCAGGTAGTCTCAACAGTCTTCTCAGCCCAAAGAAGAATGAGCAAGAAGAGAAAAATGCAGATTTTGTACTGTCTCCTCGCAAGCCTACTCTTCAACGGCTATCTAGTACAAAGCCTTTAGAACGCTTTGAATCAAAATCACGAGCAGCTTCTTATTCATTCACGCCTCAGAAGGACGTACCCGCATCATCGCGAACGAATAGACCAAAATTGGACTTGACAACAACACCATCGTTAGCTCCTAAGCGCCCATTTCTAAGAAACACACCCAGTTTGAATTCTTTACGACAATCACCTTCCTCAATTCCCGTTCCAACTTCAACTCTTCCTCAATCAAAATCAATGAATCGTGATTTGAATCTACATACCACCCCACTTCCGGCATACATATCTCGGGAAGAGTCAAAACCTCCGTCATATGCAGCCCGAGATGCTTTGAAACAACCTGAAGCGACGAACGCTCCTAACTCAATAAGAACTCGACTTGGAAAAACTTTCAGGCGACCTTTGGGGAAGTCTAGTTCGCGAGCTAGAGCCACACCGGAGGGTAATCTTCTAATGGCATCACCCCCTCCTATATCTAATCCGCCTCCTTTACCGTCTGATATCAAGAAGTTCCTGGATGAGCGAGGTGAAAAGGATTTAGATGACATTGTTGATAGTCCAATTGGATCGGTGCCTTCGATTTCATCAATCGATTCCAACTTTTTTCGGAGACCAAAGTTGAAAAAGACAGACTCTATGGAATCTTCCATTTCAACTTCGTCAAATGTACCACTTCCACCTCCTCACAATATAAAGTTTCGACCTGCAGATTCACTTCCAGGATCTAATGATTCTTCACCGCGTGGTAGTCCCTCGCTAAGACTCTTCCAACTTGCAAAGCCAAAGTTATCAGCTTTAAGAGATCGTGCAATCTCATCCATATCAAGCTCCGCGAACTCTAGTACAACAGATTTATTACAATTCCAAACAAAAACTGAATGGGTTCCGGAAGACCATCTAAATGAAGATGATACAGATAGACTAGCAGATGAAGAAATGAGACGACTCTGTCAGAAGAACGAAGAGTTATCGAAAATGGCCAAAGAACTTGCAGAGTCAAGGGAGAGAGTAGGTAGTCCAAATCTGTCGATGACTGTCTCAACTGCAGTCAGAACCCACTCATTGAATCTATACGAAAAGGGAGAAATACTGGATTTCAGGGAAATTTATTTTTGTGGGAAACCAGGCTGCAGCAAAGTTCGCGGTGACCTGACAACGTCAACTAGAAACTTTGGTTTCGATGATGAGAGTGGAGACTACAAATTTGTGGTAGGTGATCATTTAGCGTATCGATATGAAATTCTAGGATTACTGGGAAGAGGAAGTTTTGGTGAGGTACTCAAATGTATTGATCATAAAACCGGAAAGCTTGTTGCGGTAAAGATCATTCGAAATGAGAAGAAATTTCACTCACAGGCTCTGATGGAAATTCGGATATTGAACGATTTAAGGAAATGGGTATGTATACAATCAAAGACTAACGTTTTAATTGACCGAGTTTTGTGGAATCTAATTTAATGATTGCTTTAGGACCCAGACAGTACACATCATACAATTCAAGTTTCGCATAACTTTTATTTCCGAGATCATCTATGCATCGCTATGGAGTTATTAAGCTTGAACTTATATGAATTTGTTAAGAAGAATTCATTTAAAGGGTTTTCGCTTCCAATTATTCGAAGAATCGCAAAGCAAATGCTTAAATCATTGGTTTTGCTGCAGAAAAATAATCTGATCCATTGTGACCTTAAACCTGAGAATATTTTGCTGTCGTCGCCTGATTCAGCGGAGATCAAAGTTGTCGATTTTGGGTCGTCTTGTTTCAAATCAGAGAGAGGTATGTAATGTCTGTATCTACTGAGAAGTTATATTAAGTAGTATACAGTATACACCTATATCCAATCACGATTCTATCGATCGCCAGAGGTTATTCTGGGAATGAAGTACGGATTGCCGATTGATATGTGGAGTTTGGGCTGTATCCTTGCTGAGTTGCATATGGGATATCCAATTTTTCCTGGAGAAAACGAGAACGAACAACTTGGGTGTATAATGGAGATTTTTGGGCCGCCAGACTCGCGAATAGTCGCTAATGCAAGTAGAAGAGACGTATTTTTTGATGCATCAGGTCAGCCCTTACCAGTTTTTACGTCCAAAGGCCGACAAAGAGTTCCATCTACAAAGAAGCTCTCGGCAGTGTTACGAACGGAAGATGTTGCATTTAATGATTTTATCGCCAAGTGTTTGCGATGGGATCCAGAGGAACGAATGAAGGCTGATAATGCAGTTCTGCATCCATTCATTTCCGGAAAGAAAATGGAACGAGTAGAAGCTGTTGCGCAACAGCCAGTTCATGAGAGTGGAATTATGCATGTCAATAAGATATACAACTCAGGAGTTGCGAATGCTACCAGTAGTAGTAGCAGTAGTAGCAGTTCTGGAAAAGCTAGAGAAGGCCGGCCTTTACCCGTTGTACCCACAGTTCAGGGAGTAGACGGAGGGACAAATTTGAAAAACTGGTCTCAAAAACCAATTAGTCAGGATGCTGCTGAGCTTTCGAAAGCCAAAAATGAACAAGCTACCAGCAATTTCAAAGCTCGTCCGGTAATGGCAACAAAAGGACATAGATTACGAAGAACAAGTCTGACAGTGTATGGCGGGGGTAATTCAATAAGCTCTAGTGTATCAGCTGGTAATTTGCATCAGCTATCGAGTGCCATTCCAAGATCAGTGGCAGCTGGCGCTGTTGCTAATAAACTTCCGCCGATGATGTCTAATTACGCGGGAACAACGAACGCTAAGATAAACACGAACATGAATGTGAATGACGGTACCGGAAGGAAACAGAACATTGAGTCATCACGGCCTGTGAAAACTATAAATCGGGCAGGAGTTTAGTAGATGAGAACGGTGAAATGGATTCAGTTGCGTTTGTTTTTTTTAGTTCAGGATAGGTAAGGGTAGGGAAGGAAGGAGTTGCATATTCTGTATTTATAGTGAATAGATTTAAACTGCATGCATGAAAGATTAGATAGTGAAGCGACCGTTAAATTTCATTTTAGGTAACTGTAAATTGAAACGAATCGTTCGATCTACATTGAGAACGATCTACATTGCGTGTTCCCTGGAACCGCCACTGTAGGTTGAATGAAATATAATCAACAAATAAAAGTACAAATATTCTACTCTAGCCTGTAGAGGATACTTTTGAGGAATTACTATACAAAACAAGTAGCAGATTCATTCCAGCTTTTAAACGTAAATTGACTGGATTCAGAAATTTAGCGCGAATAGGCTGGATGTATAGATAACACCCTTTAAGCAGCAGTTTCAGCTTCTGCTTCAGGTTTTGCTTCAGCAGTGCTATCAGTTTTCCGCTTTTTGGAAGGAGGTTCATCGGCTTCGGCTTTTTCTTCTGACTCCTCTTTCTTCTCTGACTCCTCTGAATTTCAAATACTATGTTAGCAGTTTGATCTAGACTTGATCCAAACTATTTAATAATGATAACTCACTTTCTTCAGGCTTAGTCTCTTCAGACTCCGCGTCAGTTTTCTTCTCGGTCTTGTCGGCAGCTTTTGGCTCTTCAGCTTCTTCATCTTCTTCCTCTTCTTCATCCTCTTCTTCATCCTCGGCTTCTTCATCACCGTCTTCCTCATCCTCGGACGACGAAGCACCTCCGTCAGTATCTTCATACTCTTCTTCTTCTTCTTCTTCTTCGTCAGAAGGAAGAGCCTGTATATTTGTTAATTGAGTATCTTTCTAGAAGAGAGATTGATAACCTATTTATCGGTAGGTTATTGGATCAAAACACATACCTCTAGCTCTTCTTCCGGATCACCACGTAGTCTTCGAGTAGTCATTGTTCTTCTTCTTGTTATTTACGATCTTACTATAGACTTGAACTCAAGAAGTTTTGTTTACGATTGCTGCACGAGCAGAATAGGGACACAAGTAAACGAAGAAAGTTTGAGAAAACCCGGGAGGATTCTGTGCTGCGGCGGAGAAAAGGGCAACAAAGAAGAGCAAAGGGGTGCGGCGCGATGAGCTTCGCTTCCCAATTTACCCAATGCGGCAGTGTAATTTCTAAACTACAGCACTTTGAGTATTTCTGTTAGTACTAAATTATCAAATTGTCATTGGCTTTATATTTGAACGAGTATCACTGTAGAATAATATAACGATGCTTGACTGCTCATACTTTAATCATCATTAATATCACATAAACACCGGTTTTGGACTCGAGTTGCCGCAGCAACACGCCCAGCCACCTCATCTCTTCTGTTTACGCGTTGCGAGTCGCGTAATTTTCGCCAGCCACCGACGACCAAGATCTGATGACTTCTGTTTCTTTTCTGTTTTCTCTCTATTCTATGCATTTCTGTTCTCTCTGATACCTTTATAACTAAGCAAATATTTTCTGACATATCTATGTGTGTGGATTGACATGTTTGCGCCAAATAAGCCGCAAGCGGATCCACTGGCATATCGGCCGTATCAAACCAACCGACCGCGAAATGAGCTTCTAGTTCCACCACAATTGTCTCCACCAAGCAGCAAAAATAGTGAAAAGTATTATGGAAACACTCAACAGTCGCTTGAAACACCAGCAGTTCGACATCAACCGAGTCTACATAGAGGAAACCAGCATCATCGCCATTTATTTGACGATGTACCATCAGCCCCTCCTCCAACTGAGGTTTCGGTCACGTCGCCATTGTTAGCTGCAACTGGGACTCAACCTGGGCCAACAAGTTCGAAACAAAAACTGGTGCCTAGAGTACCTGTCCATAAGACCGGCAATCGGGTTTCTTCATTACCGCCTTTACCTTCACTACCTGCGCTTCAAGCACCTTTTGTCGACGTTCCGGCAATTAATTTACCGTATTCAAGTACTTATACAACTCAAAATATACCAGTTACCACTTATGAAGTTCGAATGCAGCCATCAGCCAGACCTCACAACTATGAGCCAACGTTTTATGGTCAAGATGAGCCTATTCAACAAAATCGGAAAACTATCGATCCTCGGCTTTATGCCGCGTACGAGGAAGACAGTAGAGAGAGATATCGACAAATTAATTCAAGCGATCGAAATTTCAGCTTACCGCCGCAAGGGTTTGATGATAGAAGAATGAAAGCTGATCGTACAACGGTACAACGAATCGACAAAGAAAAGTATCTCTCATCACTGGAGGATACTTACAAGTACCGGTCGCAGCAGCACCAATTATTAACTACAGCGCCCATTGGTTCTTCGCAAAAACAATTTTCACAATCGGATGATGTCTCTAAAGATCTTTGCAAACACAAGGCGTCTACCGTTCCGAACATTAGTAAGCGCACGAACGAGATTAATCCAATATACCAAAACACTGAAAAGAAACCGTCACAGCCTACCACATCATCTCTACCTGAACCATATTCCAGTCATGAATCACACAAGCCATCAACCTGGAAACGAGCATTGAAAAAGGTGGCAGGAATTGAAGGAATTTACGACGCTGATATTCCGTACAATCAACCTGATTCTGAAGATGAAGAAACCAAACAAAGAAGTCAAACACGAGATAGAGTTCCTGCAAAACAGCCAGGAGCTTCTGCAGATCAGCAACCTCGACGACAACTGCGAGAGCCAGCTACGATTAACGTCAAAAAGGTCTCAACTAACATAGCTGAACGAGCATCCAAACTTCCAATATTTCAAAAGAAAGAGAAATTCAATTTGAATGATGCTATTTATGCTAGTATCGGTAAGGATCCTGAAGTTGTGCAAACTGAGCAAGAAAAGCGAATAAAGACAATGAAGAAAAGTGATAATGTTATTCGAACCCCTGTTTTGAAACATCAGTATCGTCGAGCGCCGGCTTTAGAAGAGGGTAAAGAACCGGTGTTCAAGAATCCTGTGTGGTTAGAGAAGCTTGATGATGAGAGTTCAAGTTGCGGTGATAGTTCAAGCGGCACTAAAAATAGCGAATCTAATTCGAGTGAAGAGGAAACCGATTCTGAATATGATGAGATTGTGGTTCAGGTTCTCAAAAGAGATCAAAGTACTAAACTGAAAACCAAGAAAGGTCATGAGGAGCCAGAATCACAACCGAGGAGGTTGTCATTTTCTTCTAATTCTTCATCTACGTTATCTTCCACTGTCAGTTCTCTGAGACCAAATACTCCTGAGGATCTTGAACCTCCAAAACTATTCGAATCAACTGGTACATCAGTAAATTTAGAAGGATTGGTAATGTCACGGATCTCAAAGAAAAGTATACTGGACAATCGAAAGGAGATAAACGCAGCCAGACCTAAAGAGAAACATCCTCTAAACCAATCTTTGATATCTCAAAATTCAGATAGTTTGAGCGATAAAGATCTTAGTAGGAAGGTGAAAAACTGGTTGAGTGCTGTGGGGAAAGCTAAGGTATGTTGATTGAAAGAGGTAACAGCAAATTTACTGACTATTGGTAGAATAAGGACAAAGATACACCGCTACAAACAAAAACAGAGCTGGATTCGACATCTACATCATTACCGCCTGAGACAGTAAAAGTTTCTGTTGACAGCTTACCTACTCGTCGAATATCTGAGATTTTTCTTGAGCTTACAACGACAATTCTTCCACCGCCATTTCAACTCTTAGCCATCCCAGTCAAACTGATGCACTTTTTATCCACTCTCATACTTCTTCCACCTGTTTCGAAACCACGTGAAGCGCAAGTTCAAGAACGTCGTGAGAATTTCCGTGCAACAGTTATGGACGTCGTAGTCATTTTTGAGTTGATGATTGGTGTTGGTGTTTTGTACGTTTTATCCAGAATTCTAGAAAAGGTTTTTGCGGTTATTTCAATTATTTGCTATCCGGTTGTTGCTATTCTAAGGGCTTTGTTTGGCGCTAAATAGACAAAGATGATGATGCATTGGGAAAATTGGAGTTGTGGCTTATGAATGTGATTTGAGTATTTTAAGGACAAAAACGAGAAAATGCATATTGTAATTAGTACAGTGTTTAAATAATAATACACGAGCTTGTAAAAAATGCGCAAAATAGCATATTTGATTATGATTAGCATAAATCATTCTAAGATTCCATATTCTCATCTTCATCATCAGCAACTTGGCGACCTCGTTGTTCAGCAGATAATGCGCCAATTCCCATCCACTCGCCTCTGTAGTTTGCTCTCCAAAATCTCACGCGACCGTCGTCACCAGATGAACTCAGTACTGTTCCTGATGTGTTCCATGAGACTTTCCATACTTCTCCATGATGATCATCAAAACTAGCTGCTAGTTCAACGTCGTACTCAATTTCGCCTGTTGGCAAATCAGATCCGTCCGATTCCTGAATATAAGCCAATTTGGGAGTCATTTTAAAGATTCGAACGTAACCGTCTTTGCAAGCCGTAGCTATCAGTTCATATTTTCCGCCAGCAGCCGCATTACTGGCCCAGGCAACATCTCTAACAAAGTCTTTGTGTCCAGGTAATTCCTCAGATTCTTCATAATCATATGGTCCTGCTGGTTCTGAGTTATCTCTGTAATATCGCTTACGGTAAACAACGACACGTGATAGAGATGAAACGACGAACTGCTCAATTGGTCTTTCTGAAATTTCAAGAGCATTTATGTCGGCTTGTAAATCAGCTATACTAGTCCGGTCTCTGTTGTTCTGTATTATGGATGATGGAAGTGTAACAGTTCCAGCTGGACACCAAGCAACTGCGAAACTTGATTGCATATCAAGAGCCTTGGTCGACGATTCATTTCTCACTTCGGCTTCGAACGCCAAATGCCATTGTCTTAGATCAGACGGATCGGCAGCATGATAAACTCTGACAACAGCATCTGTACTTATACTAGCCAGTTTCAAGCCATGGCCCCCGAATCTTGCGAAAGCAATACTGTGCACTGCGCCAGAGGAATCAGATAGAGTGGCGACTTTTTTGAATTGATGGCCGTTATCGACTGAATAGAATAGTCGAACAGATTGATCTTCTGAACATGATGCTAATAATGTACCAAATTGAGGTGGTGCAAATGTGACAGCAAGCACGTTTCCTTCGTGTGCATGTGTGGAGAACTGGAAAGTCCAGGGATCAGACGGTGACTTTCGTCCATATATACGGATGTGTTGATCTGATGAGCAAGTGGCTAATAATCTTCCATAATGATCTGTGCAAAACAGCAAAGATGTTAGTTGGTGATACAAAATACATATATATATATATATATACTAAGATATATGCGGATTTCAACATACCATATGCAATGTCATGGATCAGATCCTCGTGACCAGACACAATTGACTCCATCTCAAAAATATACTTGCAAGATAAACGCTCTACTACTAAACCAAACCCTTCAAATTGCTGGTGTATGTATAAATATATGTCCTTCGACGACAAAGTAATTCAAAAAATAATTCCCTGATGTATACGCAATTACGCCTCGAATTCAGCAAGATCACCCAAACCAATTAATAAAAGCAGTTAATGATTGAAGTATCCCCAGTAATCAATTATTATCCATTCTAAAAGCGTTTCCTTTGTAGAGATATATCTTTCAAATAAAGAGCAATATATACTTATTTAGAAATAATAACAATAAAAAAACCACTCCTCGTTTTCCGAGGAAACCTTCCACTCGAAAATCCTCCGCCAAATTCACTTTGTTTATTTTGACTCAACTCAAACTTTGAAGCCCAAAACCTTCTTTCTCTCTATTTGGGCTGTAGGCATATAAATTAAGGTTACAAATCGCTCAAATCGAAGGTTTTTTTCGCCGCACCTCAAAAACTTAATCTACTTCTATCTTTTTTTTGCTGAATTGCTGCTTATTTGAGAAACCTATTTATTACCAGGACACCTAATCAAAAAGCTCAAATTAGTTTGATAAACATAAATAAACATAAATAACAGTAATAATACATCTAAACAAATCTAGTGCTACATGTAACAAACTATAAAAACAAACAAAACAAACAAACAATAACTTCAAATGCAAGTAAATAACTTTGAAATCAGAAACAAAAACTTGAGTAATACAGTGACAAATCTTCTAGTGATACATGAAAAAACACGTATTGTGTTTTATGCTAAAACATAACGCAAAATCTATCCTCTATAATTATAGTAGCAGTCATATTTGCGTTGTTAAATCATTAATCTCATCTGTCGTCGATGCCGATCTTTTTGAGTAAAAGAGTGTGGTGAGCCCGGTTATGCTCAAAGTGTGAAGGAAAAGAGCGACTTTTTTTCATAGTGGCAGCGATAGTAGTGCCTTTCAAAAATGCACGTAATCAAAACGTGTAATCAAAAACTCTACATCGAAAGGAATTGTTAGTTTCAGTTCTCCCTCCCTCGATTCAAAGCATTCACGCTTACCTCCAAAACAAAACAACCAAACACCATTTTGCAAACACAAATATACATGATAAATGCAAAAGTTATAAAATAAATACACGTAGTTCTGATGGTATAAACTAGTTCCATCCAAGCGAATTTTCACTCATAACAGGAACTGATATACCCCGACTACTTAAACGATTTCCACTTCCCGCACTGCTGAATCTGCTTTGTCCAGAGTGGTTCTGCGAAGTTGATGTAGGTGATCGACGATGGCCGCTACCTGTTACAGCTCCAGCTGCAGCAATACCAGCTAAGCGGCTGCCACCATTGGGGCTATGTCGACCAATAGGCACCGTTCCTAGTGGCATCGGTGCTGAAATTTGTAGCATAGGACTACTGGCAGCTTTCATGGCAGCTATGCGCCGTTTTCTGTAGAAGCGAGCAAAGAAAAATACTAGTACACCGTACAAAATTGCACCTGCAACTGCACCCACTGCAATGCTCACAGTTTTCTTTGACGTTTTCATGTCTCCCTCCGGCGGTGAGGCTGAATCAAGTGAGCCAGCCGATATACTACCGGCAGAATTTGAACCCGAATTATCTTGATCATTGCCAGATGAACCTGAGTTACTATTGTTGGGAACCCCAGTAGTAGGATCTGTTCCGGAGCCAGAATCACTAGCAGTTGCCGCAGAGGCGACAAGCGGTATAGTTGGATCAATAAGATTCATTAAAGCTTTCACGCTCGAGTCCGGATTCTTATAGAAATCTGATGACGGCGTGTGTAATCCCAGTAGCATAGTATTGACCAGATCTGCAGGAATATATAACAAAGCAAGAGAAACAATGTAAGAATCGTCTGAAGTCTCATAGGGCCTGATAGCTTTCATCTGAATTTCGTCAGTGCTGATGTTAAGACCGTACGCAATGCCCGGCGGCAAGAACTCAAAAATCTGTGCAACTGCTAAAGGATGCTCGACAATGAACGGATAATTCAAAGCAGCTGTAAATCCAACTTGTACCAACGTTGAATCAGTGGGTGCTGGTGCTGGCGCCTCAGAAGGAGCAATCAAGTTCGGAAGTACAGCTGTAGCAGAGGTAGTCGGAGTAGTCTCGGATGCACTTAAAGTCTGAGTGTCAGCCGGTTGTGTGATAATAGAAACCGGTAGCCAGTTTGTTTCAGTGTATGTAGCAGTTGAAGTAGGTGATGAGCTATCGAAATCAGACATTTGAGTTGTCGTCATAGTCAACAAGGTAGACAAAGTCTCACTGCTAAAAAAACTAGAAATAGTCTCAGTAGCCACGGAATATGAGGTAGGTTCCGTGTCAGCGGATGTAGTAGGTGCAATTATTGCCGTATCACTCGATTCTGTCACTAAGATAACCTGATTAGCGCATTTCCTGAAAACTCAGAAAGCTTCACATACCATAAGTGGACGTACTCGTCGGAATCTCAGATCCTGTTGCTTGAGGCATCTCAGAACTTTCACTTGTTGCTGAAGAAAAAGATGAAGACTCAGTATGTATATCGCTGGCAACTAGAATTTCCGTTAATCATTGAATCGTGAATATATGTAGATTCTAAGAACATACCTGGAGTCTCCGAAACAACTGCATCAGTTTGAGTAGTTGTAGCTTCATAACTGACACTTGTCGCAGAAGCAAATTCAGATGACCAAATATCATTGCTACTTTCCGCCATCGTGGTGGTTGTTTCTACAACTCCCGAATCAGTTATCGTACCAGAACTAAACTCTGAATAAGCCATTGTGGAAGTGACGTATTCTGAAGACGCAGCACTTGTAACGACAGGAACAGAAACTGAAGCAGTTCCTGTTTCAGTGACAGTGGCAGTGGCAGTAGAGACTTCCGAATATGATGATGGAGTTTCATAATCAGAAACACCCTGCGAGCTAGAAGTAGGCAAATCATTAGATTCACTGGTGGATGAATCATATGATGACGATGCAGGCGAAGGAGTAGATTCCACAAGAGTTGTAGTCATTGATGAAGGGACTATTTGCGTCGTAAAACTTGATACTGAAACAGTCGAAGTAAAACTGATAGAAGAGCCTGGGGAAGTTACTGCTGCACTGCCATCCGATGTTGACGATGAAGTGGCAGACTCTGTAAAAGTTTCCGTTGCAGATTCAGTTGTAGAAACAGTGATGGATTCTGTTGAAGTTCCCGAAACAGACGACACTGAAGATGCGGTTGACGTTTCTGTGGCAGAAGATACTGCAGACTCTGTCAAAGACCCAGTAGACGCTGTTGTTTCTGTAGCTGACCCTAACTCAGGTTCCGTGGCAGAACTAGTTACAGAACTAGCTACAGAACTAGTTGCAGAACTTGTCACAAAGCTAGTAATAGAACTAGTTGCAGAACTTGTCACAAAACTAGTAACAGAACTATCTTCTGAGCTTGTTGCTGATACTGACGTAAACGAAGTTGAGCTCAACGTTTCTTCAGCCGAGCTACTCACACCGGGTATGTAGCCGGAACTAGTACTAGACGAAACAGAAGCTTTGCTTTGTGCATCAGAAGAAGTCAGCGTCTCGGTTGTAGACAATGAGGTTGTTGAACTTGTCGGTCCATCTGAAATTGAAGAGGTCACAGATGACGATTCAGATACCTCTGATGCCGAAATACTATTTGACGCCGTAACTGAAGAAACCGTAGATGTTGCACTAATCAGATATGACGATTCTAAAGTAGTTGATTCTGCAGAAGAAGCTGACGTCGAAATAGCTGATTCCGAAGTTGTGCTAGCAGAAACGACACTAGAAGCAGTCGACGAAATGATGTATATCGTGGTGGTTGAGCTTGACGAGTAAGATGTCGACTCCGAAGATAAAAAGCTTGTACTAGAAATCGACTCATAAGAGCTAGTAGTAGTAGATATGGCAGGCTCGGTTGATGATTCAGTTTCAGATTCAACAGTGGTCGTAGAAGATGATACTGATTCAGTTGATGACTCGGAAATAGGTTCGGTGGTGGTTGATGGGATGATCGTATCGGAAGAAGTGCTAGTATCGGAGAGACTAGTCGTTTCAGAGAGAAAAGTTGTTGTAGGACCAACAGTATCTGAGCTTAAATCGGGTGTACTTGAAGTCGAGTAAGAAGATATAGTCGAACTAATCGTGGATGACAGCGACTGAGTAGATGACGTTGACTCCATAGACGTTGACGTTGACGTATCCGTCTCGGAAGTTGCGGACTCAGTTGAGGTTGAAGTGTCAACATTGTCTGTAGAAGTGGAAGTTTCCACTGTAAAAGATCCTGTTTCACTAGATACAAATGATGACGTAACACTAGAAGTTTTACTGACTGTCAAAGGTAGATCAGTATCCGAGCTTGACGTGGAAGACAAGCTCGAATCACTAGAAGTGGTGGTCTCTGACACAGTCGTAACATCTGGATTTTTAGGGCTAGGAGGTTCGGTTGTTGTCGTCGAATCAGAGCTAGTCGTTGAAACAAACGTTGATGTCGTCGAATCAGTTACCGAGGGGCCTTCTGCTCCAAGACCCAGAGTTGTAGATGTCGTCGGAAGCGGGCTCTCAGTTGACGTCACTGTATCAGTGTCGGTAGGGGATTCGCTCCCTGGTACAGTAAAAGTGTCTGTATCAGTTGGTGTGAAGGTGTCTGATGGGGTCGATAAGTCTGATTCTGCTGGCGCGGTTGATGTGATGACTGTCGTAATGGGAAGAGAAGTGTCGGATAAAGTCGGAGCCTCAGTAACTGGCGGCAAAGAGCTATCAGTAGATGTAAGTATGTCGGTATCTGTCGTAGAAGGTGGTTCGGTCGACGTTAATTCATCAGTATCAGTTGGCGTAGGATTGTCAGTTGATGTCAGCGCATCAGTGTCAGTTGGCGTTGGTTCGACAGTATGGGATGGTGCAGGATCATTCGTTGTTGTCGGCTGATCGGTGTCTGTTGGCGCTTCAGTTGATGTTAACGTGTTTGTATCAGTCGAAGGCACAGAATCGACTGAAGAAGGTGCATCTGTAGCAGAAGGCGAAGAGGTGTCTGTTGGGGTAGGTCCTTCCGTATCAGTAGTCGGCACGTAACTAGTCGCAGATGAAGCCTCGGTTTCAGTAAGCCAAGATTCGTCAGTCGACGTGTTGGAATCTGTCTCCGATGGCCAAGGGTTGTTTGACGACGTTGGCGCCGTATCCGTAGGCGAAGAAGTCTCAGGTTCAATAGGCAGCACAGCATCAGGCGACGAGGTAGTATCAGCGTCTGTCGGCAGAGGACTGTTTGATGACGTTATCGGATCAGTATCAGGCAGCGGAGTGGTTGAAGTCACGGCATCTGTGTCTGATGGAAACGGACCCTCGTCTGTGGTGGATGCCTCATAATTTTCTGATGTTTCCGTCGCAGTGGGCCAATCGCTATCAAACGGGTTGAATGAACTTATATAATCACCAAGTGGAGGCGTAGATGGTGTAAAGACTGAGGAAGTCTGTGTGGAAACAAATAGCGGCGGGTCATCGGAGGTAGTGGTCGGTGAGGGCAGCTCAGAGGTGAATGCTGAAATAAGAATTATAATTAGTATCATCATTTGACAATTGGGCCTTTGCAGAAACACGCACCAGGAGTAGAAGGCTCTTCAGAGAACTCTGGTTCTGGATCAACAGGCGTGGTGCTGGGAAAAGTCGAATTGTCGACGCGAACCACGAGTCTTCGACGCGCGGTGGGGTAATGCCGAAAAGTGCGATCTTCGGCTAGAATAGAGGAAAGGAGAGCTGGAGAGTCCTGGTTCTGATCGCGGGTCGAAGAAGACGAGGAGCGTCGCAGGAACTCGGGTAGACCGAAGGCGTACGCATGCGGGAGGAGAAGGGCGACCAGAAGCAGGGCCAGCAGCAGCCTTTCCCGGAGACTGTGCCAGGCACGCATGCCAAAAGGAGGGTATAATTAACGAGAGACAACAAAGGCAGGCGTGAAAGGAGACGCGTGAAGGAAAAACAGCAAGAAAAAGTGAGGGAAAAAGGTGAGAGGGAAGGTAAACAAAAAGGGTAGACGAAGAGAAGAAGCGAGCGTGGTAGAGTTTAGATTTGGGTGGGAGCGAACAGAGTTGGTGAGCGTGGTAGCCACAAAGGGGCGACGCGACAAAGGGGGAAGCGTTGAGGAATGTAGACTGTTTTGCCGTGCGGCCCCGTTTCGAAGCACAAAAATAGCCACCCATTATTTACTTGTTTATTGCATTCAATTTCTTTTAGCGTTTTACTTCACGCTTTGGTCTTTGTAGATTGAATTCTTTGGCAGATTAAATAAAACAAAATAAAACACTTATTTCTTTTTTCTGATTTACTTTTCAATAGTCTCCATCAGGCAGCCTACTTGAACGAGAGGCAGAAACCCACTACAGCTACGGTTACGTCAACAGCTCTCTTTTACTGTCCTCGGTTTGTTTACTACTCGCGCAAGACTCGAGGCTCAATGTCAGTCAGCTCTTGCCTTCCTTCGGCTGGGGTCCCTGGCTCTCGTTCAAAGTTTAATGCAGGCTCAGTTATGTGACTATGTGACTAGCCGAAATTGGCTTGCGACTCGAGTCACATTTGGCTCACACTCAATCTGTCTCTTTCTAACCATCGTCGTTCACCGCTTCATTAAATTCATCCCAAAACAGTGCTAAATAAACAGTAATTCATTTAAACGTCTCGCCATTTCATCTGAATCCTGCAAACGATAATAAATTGCACGAACCGCGCATTTCATTTCGCGCATTCTTGTCAATGCATCAGAGCTCTACCAATCCTCTTTTCGTAGAAATGCGCCCCTGTTTCTCTTTCTCAACTTCACCCATTTGTTGACCTTCCCTATATCCGCCAGCTATGTCTCATTTCCTATATTTCCTTCTTGTTTTGCAAATCAGTTCTTAACATCTGTTGGAGTGACAACCACGCTTTCATCATCTAATTTCATCAAAAGTTCTGTTTTGCAATAAAAACACTCGCGTAGAAATGTCAACTGCATAAAGCGCACGTGACCTTGTAAATCACGTGCTTCTTATCAGCCTGGACCATCAGATATCGCGTGCCCCGGACGAGACCGTTGTAGCTGTTCGCGATCTGTCTCCATCTCGGGCAAAATGGAGAAGTCACAGATTTCCGTGCCAGCTCTGAAGCAGAAGCCAAAGTCAAGCCTGGTACTCAGAAAAATAGCATTGTTTCTTTGCCTTGCTACTGTCTTAATTCCATGCGCAATTGTGCTTCCAGGCCCTAGAACGACTGCCTTATGGCTGCGAAGTGTCTTTACAACTGACCAGCAGCCTGTATTCAATTCTCCAATCAATTCCACACTTGCACCGCTTGAGGTTTTTCAGGTTTATGATGATCCGTCATTGGCTGCTGGAGCCCCTGTAGCTTCTCAAGTTGTGATGGATCATGTTTTTGGATTCTCTTACGGCCGTCCGTTTGTTGGCAAATACAGCCCACCCAATGTTGACTTCACGCGTGTGCTTTTAACTCTTTCAGCAACATCTAAAGGTCGGCAATTTGATCGTCTTGCATTGGTTTTTTTGGGTGATCATGAGATCTGGCGTACTTCGACTGCCGAACCTACTTATAACGGTATTCATTTTGGATATACTAAAGATTTGTCACATTTCTTGCCTATCTTTAAAACTGAACAGAAGCTTATTTTTGAGATGGGAAATTTGGTCGATGATACCTATACTGGATCGTTTCATATCATTCTTACCGCCACTTTTTATAACGACGAGTCTTCCGATGCTGCAAATCGAATTCTACCGATTTCAACTCGTAACAGTATCAATGACAAACCTTCTCACTTTTCGTTACCTCAAAATCCTGCTTCACTAAAAATTTCAGTTCCTCGATCTGCTACCAAAGTTACTGCGTTAATCTCTGCTTCCGGGAATGCTGCTGAAGAATTCTGGTATGCCAACGTGATTTCAGCCCAAAAAAAAGCTTTTCCCGGTGAAGTTATGATGGGTCATGGCCCGCATCGTGAAGTACAATTATATGTCGACAATCAACTAGTCGCATCAACTTTTGCATTTCCGATTATTTACACCGGTGGAATTTCTCCCGGATTCTGGCGACCAATTGTGGGTATAAGTACATACGATGTGCCGATGTACGAATTCGACATTACACCTGCTCTTCCTCTGCTGTGGGATGGCGCCAATGTTGAGGTCAAAGTTGCTACTGGCGATGATCTTGAGCCTGTAATTGAGCATGATTGGATCGTTTCGGGAAACCTTTTCGTTTGGACGTCAGATAAACTGACTGCCAAATCGGGTAAGATGACTACCACAAGCACGTCTCCTCTTGAAGTGAAGAATCAGGCGGCGTCAAACAAAGAGAGAACGGAGCTTAATGTTACATCAGTAGCGACTCGATCTGGAAAACTGTCGACTACAATTTACTACTCATCATCATCTTCTGAAGCAGATGTTATTGAGGAATATAGCTCGGAATGGACTCTAGAGTCAAAAAATGTTCAGACTTATTCTCACTCTGGACAGCATCAGCGTGTTTTAGCTGACACTAGTGCTCGCCTTGCTTCAACTCATCTTGGTTCTCGTACACTTGCATATCCATTGGATCTTATAACCGCATATGAATTTTCCCCGGTACTCAAAATCACGGCAGAGCTATCAAGAGGTATGTCTGATGACATCGCCGAGAAGAGCAATCTTTGGACACATCAATCAGGCAATGCATTCTACATCGGTCAAGACGCTCAAGGAAACGGACCTTACGGCGGTGGTGCTACCGAGCAAGGTTTTGTCTCATCTTTAGAAACCGGCAAACAGTATTGGCGCACGGTCCGAGCTGTAAACGGGCGTGTTATTCGTGATCTTGAAATCCGTCATTCTTTAGATGACGAAGCTCCCACAGTCACAGAATATGAATTGAAAAACGCTGAGACTGATGAAAAATATATGGATTACTCAAGTGAGAACTTGATGATTCCTGCTTGCTTGGATGCGTACAATCAACGCGTTGCATCTTCAACTTCAAAAGTCAATCCGAAGGATGATGTCGAGCTCAAGAAATGTATTAAGCATATGCTTGGTCGCAGTCCACTCTAAACACTCACAATCTTTGCTAAGCGCATCATAGACAGTTTTTAGAACTCTTGTTTCATTGTTTTATTTTATGCTGGTGTTTGCCTGGTTTTTATTTTTTTTACGTAATTTTTGTTCACTTGCTTGATGAGTTTTTTGCTCGTTTGATTCGTTTGGTGTTTTTTTGGGCGGCTATTGCGTGTTTGGGTTGGTTATGGTTAATCACTAGGTTGAAAGTATTAAGCTTAGTTTTTGCTTGCTACCATTATTACTGTATTTGTTTCTTTTTCTTCTTTTTTCAGTTTAATTGATATATTTTTTGCATAAGAGCAAAACTATGGGGTTAGAGGACTTTAATAGATTTTCACTTGTTTATTTTTCTTAATCTTAGGCAGCCATTTAATATGCTAGACGCCAATTTCGACAAGTTGTTACAAACTTTTTTTTAACTTTTCCCTTTTTGGTGTGAACAAGTCTCAAAGAGTAATAGGAACATAAATGACAATCGCCCATCAAGTATAAATCTCGCTCACAAGCAAAACACAAAGTAAGAAACTTTAAATAATTTTTCTGTCAAAATTCATAAACGATTCTATCAAAAACTATCAGCTTTAAAAATACCGATTTATTATGGTGATTCTGAGAAAATAGTCAGCAATGGTGGCGCTTGGGAAGTTCGTTTCTCCCGAGCAAAACCATTTTTTAAAACACTGTAAAAAACAATTTAATTTTGATTTCAGGTAGAATAAGCATCAACAAAGTATAATAAAAAAAGTAACGCGTTTTAATTAAACTTATTTTATAATGCCTCTCAAATTGAAAATTTGTTATATATTTCAATAAAGTACTGTTAAAAGCTGGTTTAATATTAACAGCCTACCACAAATAAGCATTCACGGTGAAATTGAATAATTCGCCCTCAACAAAAATAAGCGATTATGCTATCACAAATCAAGTTTCAATTGGAAAAGATTTATAGTTTCAAAAAATGCTTGTTAAACTTGATTGAGTAAAAATGCTCACTATAAAGTAATTGGATAAAAATTGACCTATGTATCTGCATAGTGAACATTACAGCAAATATTGAGTATCTGAAAGTCTTCTTATATAGATGACAATATCGTGCGCCCTTGTTTTTTACAAATTAAAAAAAAAAAAGAATTTGATAACCGACTTTTAATCTTTTCAGTTAATTTTAAATTCCAAAATATCGTTTATTTCACATGGAGCCTCCAAATTTCTACAATCGGAATATCATAAAAGAGAGGAAGTGATCGGAAAAAAGCTAAGAGGAGAGGTCGTGTGATATCCGGAGTTGTTGAAACTGTAAATAGACAGTTTGGGTACAGTAACAGCTCTCGAGTCTGGCAAAATATGCGATATTTGAAATTCGGTAGCTCCACTATGAATGTATGATAATTTGAGACTTATAAAACGAATAGAGAGATCGAAAGTCGACCGACAAATGCGGTTTTAAAAGTTCACAGTACGTTCACAAACAAAAAGGTTAGCTCGAAGCTGAGATAGCCTAAATTGGCAGTTTTCAACAAATTTTGCGGCGCTGGGCCCTCTATCTTCACTTCACCACTTTTCCGACGTGTTTGGTTCCATGCGGATCTTGAGATTGAAGACTTCCTCATGATACAAAACTTTTTCTTAATAAAAGAGTAATCGTGCGAGTCTTGTACCGCCAATTCCAGGACTTTGGGTCTCAGTGCGGCGAGCTTTGTACCACTCTGGAAAGCGCGTCATTGGTGCGTGTCTCAAGACAAAAGTGCGCTAATCCCAATAAAGCAACTTGTCTACTTTGCTTTCTACGTCACCGCTACTGGTTCATGTTCTCACTGAACATCTACAGAAAGACTAGCTGCTGCCCGTCCTTTTTGCTTTTTTTGTTAATTCTGCACCTCATTTTTCTGTTTTTTCAGTTGTCTTTTTTTGGTTGTGGTCAGTTGAGTGTTCTGACATTTGGTGTTCTTTCGCTCGCTTTTCTGGTGCGAGTTTTGGAAAAATGACTTTTCATTACACAACATGTGAGGCCAGCCATACTATTCTTTTGAGTTCTGAATCTTGTTAATATTTTTATGTCTAATCTGTTTTCCTACTCAAACTGGGTCCACATTGTTTGATGAACTGTTCTCGTTAAAAAAATGACAGCGATATAAGTAGTTAAAATCTAACTTGAACAAAGTAGAATGCATGAGGTTCAGGAATTTGTGTGATGATGTTTCAAATTGCCAAAAGTTGCAAGTTCAAAACACTACTTCTGTAAAATATCCGTGGTCTGATCAACCAATCAAATTTCAAGAACGATATTGTTTTTTTTTTCATTTTTTAAGCAGCCATTTATTTCAAACAAAACATAGGACTTCAAGCAACGAAAACATAAACTAAGAATAGAATCGAGTACCCTCCTAGTAAGAAAGAAAAATAAGCAGAATATGACACGAAATCATTTAGTTGATAAACCTTGATATAGGCTTTAGCGTATGAATAGCTTTGCTAAGGAGATGTCTTCAGCTACAGCTTTGTTCTGGTAAGCCATTGACAGGTCGAGCTCAAACTGGTCTTCTCCTTCAACCGGAAAAACAACATGCAACTTAGAAACCCAAACATAGCATTTCAACAAGTATCAGGTCAACTTTATGATTAAATTGCCAAAACTTATACTAGAGCAGAAAAGCTTAGAAACAACCTTCATTCAATGACTCAGACTCTCTAATATGAGCAATATGCATAGTACAGCAATATATTTTAATTAGAATTGGATAACACATTGAGTACTTTTATATCCATCACATTCTTCAAGCAGTATTCACTCTTCAGCATACCACATCATGAAATATGAAGCCAAATAAGCAAGGGTATATAAATAAATGCACTAGAGTAATCTTAGGCTCTTAGTGCATCAGATTTGCTTAACTACAGCATGCTTTGATCAGACAATCCCTATTTTCTATAGAAGTGGTAGTGTACAAAGATAGAAAATCTTGGAGTGGCAATTCACAGTATAATGATATTTGATTCCCATCACTTGCACAGTATTTTCCATCATTCTTGATAGACAATCCTTTTACAAAGAGTCATGACTGATTCCTTTGATCCTTTTGATGAGTTATCTCTAAATGGCAAAAAATAATTTTGGAGCCTTACTGCAAAGGCTAGTTACTGAATGTAAAGTGCTTACAGACACAGGTTTCTTTGCTCAAAGTGCAGCTTATTAAACAAACTCACTTTTTGGAGAGTCTTCCTTCTAGAGAAATGACAATGCAAGAGTTGGCATTGAACTTACTAAAAGCCGTTGGCCACAAACTAGAAAATGAAAATGAAACTAGAAATTATACAAATGATGTATCATTTGATGCAGGCTTCGAACAAAATGCGATGCTGTTTTTAAGCAAAATATGTGTTTTTGAGCGCTCTACTTCATCACTCAGTCATTGCAGTAATAATGCAAAGTCAGCTTTTTGCCTTCTAGAAATGATTCACCAGTTGCTGTTGCTGCTGTGCTTTATACAAAATCAGCTCAGAGATTCGATAAATCATTGAGACCACTTGTTCAACACGCTCTCTCACATTTTGCCAACTTTTTGGGGCACTCATGATAACTCTACTTCAGAAAAACAGAGTCGCAATTTTATTTCATAAAGAAAGAAAACATATAAACCAATCACAACTTTTCAGAAATGGAGCGCAAAAGTATAATCAGCTGACCCGGAGTAAATGTCTCTTTTTGTGACTTTTTCTGTTGTAAGGTAAAAAAAATAAACTTTTAGCTAAGTGGCGAGCCGCAGGAGCTGCGGAGGAATTCCGAGTTACATCCGAGAAATAAGGTATTTCAATTCGAACATTGAAAAGCTTGAAGGAACCGCTATCGGCCTTGACGAATTTCTATTTTGAGGTGAAGACTCGAGTACATATAGAAGATATCGTTTGATACAGATATATATAGAGATTTACGAATTTTTTGGTTGTGAAGTGGGAATCTGTTTGATACCGAAAGACGGAATGCGGGGGCTTATTACTATCAAGACGGCTGCTATTCGTCGATTAACATTTCGGTTTACGTTTCGAAACAACAACAACAGCAGCATTGCAGCTGCTAAAACGGTTCGGAGATATTCAAGTATACGTACAAAGATATACAGACCCAGCTATAGACTGAGAGATGAATTTGCTATGGTGCGGCGATTAGCTAGTTCAGCGGCAAAAGCTAAGAATGATACTACATTTATAGATCGAAGTATGATATTTCTTTTAATGGTTGAGAGATTTTGATAACTAATTTTTACAGCACCACTTGAGCAGTACGATTATTTGGTAAAGAAAGGAACGATACGAGATGATTCTTTTCAAAGAGGAATTGTTACATTATTGGTGAAACTTCATGACGGAATTAAGAATTATAATCCGCCTCCAGTAGAATATCCGGATATCGAGACGTTGAAACCGAAAAAGTCTTTATTTAGCTTTTTATCGAGAAACAAGGGCAAGAGTATTCCGACACTAGACTTGTCTACCGTTCCAAAAGGAATTTATTTATATGGAGATGTAGGATGTGGAAAAACAATGTTAATGGACATGTTTTATTCTACGATTCCAACGACAGTGTTATCAAAGCGACGAATTCATTTCCATGCATTCATGCAAGATGTTCATAAACGGAACCATATACTGAAAATGCAGCATGGAGTTGATACAGATACAGTACCATTTTTGGCAGCAGAACTGGCGGATGAATCGCGAGTTTTCTGTTTTGATGAGTTCCAGGTTGTGGATGTTGCTGATGCAATGATTCTTCGTCGGTTGTTTGAAGCATTGATTTATCATGGTGTGGTATTTGTTATCACATCGAACCGTGCGCCAGAAGAATTGTATAAGAATGGCGTTCAAAGACAGTCCTTTATTCCGTGTATTGAATTAATCAAGGAGCGTCTTCAAGTGATTTGCCTCGATTCTCCTACCGACTACCGCCGAATTGAACGTCCTTTGAAGAACGTATACCACTCGCCACTTGACGCCGAAGCTAAAGTTCACGCGGATAAATGGTTCAACTACTTTGCGGATCCTCGAGACCCTCCACATCCAGCAACACACACAATTTGGGGACGAGAAGTTAAAGTTCCTCGAGCGTCTGGACGAGTGGCACAGTTTACTTTTGATGAGTTATGTGGAAAGCCATTGAGTGCTGCGGATTACTTGGAATTAGCGAGAAACTACCATGCGTTTGTAGTCACTGATATACCGGTGATGAATATGAGCAACAAAGACAAAGCGCGAAGGTTCATTACATTTTTAGATGCGGTGTACGAGAGCAAGGGAAAACTGATTGCAACGTCGGAAGTACCATTTGCGCATATTCTGGTCGACGACCGGAAGAAAAACGTACAGCCACAGGTTGACATGTCGACGATAGAAGAGGAAATGATGACGAACGAGGGAATTGAGGATAATCTACGAAATCTACAAATGTTTTCGGGAGACGAGGAAGTGTTTGCTTTTGCACGAGCGTTGAGCCGATTGCAGCAAATGTCGAGTGCTCAATGGGTAGACGCGGAGGATTAGATGTACTTAGGGGCCCGCATTCTCATAATAGACAACTGTTCATTTATACTACAAATGTAATCCCTTCCCAACTATATACATAAAGACCTGGCGTATGTGCCCTTAGTAACCCCGCGAGCGGTACTTCTTCACCAGATTAAACATATTTCCGAGCGTCACGTTAAAGCTCTTCCGTCTTCGCTCCATGGCTATGCGCTTGCGCTTGCGGGTGGGCTTTTCGTACGCACGATACAAATGCCAAGTGTTCTGGATCTCGTTTTCCCTGACGATGGAGTTGAGTCGGAAGAGCGCGTCTTGCAGTCTTCCGGGCACGACTCGCACAGTGCGACCGGCGGAGGTGCTTAAATTGGGGAGGTTTGCGAGTGACACAAAGCTAGCGGCGTCCGCGCGCGCGAAGCCGGATCCGGCGTCCTGGAGACTCGCACCGGACATGCCCTCGCTGAACGACCGGAACTCTTCGTACTCGGCCGTGGTCTGCGTCAGCTCCTCCGACTGCTTCTGCTCCACGTCGTTCTCGATTTGGATGTGGTCGCTCAGCTTGAATGACGCTTCCTCTCCGGCTGAGTCCGACATGTCTGTGGCTTTGGGCTCTGCGGCCGTGTTCTTTGCGGCCTCGTTTCGCAGCACCCGCAGCGAGCTGAACTGAGCAGAGACCGCGGCCGGACGCAGCAGAGAGCGTGCCAAAGTAGCCGTCCGGAGCGCTGCTCGTGGCCGTAAACTGCTGCTGCTGTTCGCAAGAATCCCGCGAAACGCACCAACAAACGCAGCCATTCTATCTTTCGTTCTTATTCAAGAAAAAAAGAGACAAATTATCCTTCGCTGCTGTTGCGTTTTCTATGGCTTCGCGCGGCAACTCAATTGTCGTGAGCCTCAGAAAACTATTTGGAGAGTTAAGCTTTGAAGATGCACTCAACGCTTACGCACTTGCGTATATTGAAAAGGGTTCTTAAAAAATTTGGCAACCTCTGTCAATTAGTTAAAGTCTGATGCAGACTGATCAGAGAACTGGCGTATTATTCAACTACACAAAAGTCGTGGATCAGAAGCTTAACTTGCAAAGCTCAACTTTACGCATAGTATTACTTATTCTTGCATTATGAACGTAATACCCAGCCATACAAATAAACCAAACTAAAAGTAATGAAAACATCGAGAAAGATAAAATCCACTTTACACTTGATAGCAACACAAACAAACAAGTTTACTCGATGAAGTCAGCATTGCCCAACTCGTAAACAAAGCCAAGGGTAAGTTTAGCGTGCTCAAGCATGTGCTCAAATGAAAGTCTGTCAATAGTGTCACGAGTAGAGTGGATAAAAGGGTTAGAGTCCTTGAAAGTCGACTCGATAACAAATGCAGATGGGTAACCGACTTTAGCAGCAGAGGCATGGTCAGAGCAGGCATATCCACATTCAGTCTCGACATAAGGGATCTTAGAGTACGAAGAAACAACCTTCTTGATAAATTCAGTCAATCCAGGGTGCACAAAGTCAGTAATAACACCGAGAGACTCAGGAGAGCCGTTATCAATTGTCTTCTTAACGTAGCCTGTCATATCTTGCTGAAGCATAGCGGCGACCTTAATTTGACGCTTAGCGTATTCTGAGAAAATTGCCTGCGAACCAAGTAATCCGCCTTCCTCAGCAGAGTACCAGTGAAACTCGACAGTGTTGTTAGGTTTGAAGCCGTTGGAAATCAAAGTACGGAAAGTCTCGAGAATGGTAACAGTTCCAGAGCCGTCATCATCAGCACCAGGAGCACCGAAGAAAGAGGGGAAGATAAGGTTGATGGAATCTTGGTGGGCGCCAACAACTACAGTGCGATCTTCAGGTGTACCAGCCTTCGCACCAGGAATACGCGCAATAAGCGAAGTTTGAGGCCATGAATGATGGAACGGGAAAACCTTGATTGACGGATCAGCCGAGGCGACCGCCTTTACAGTATTGAAAAGCCACATTGACGAGTCCTTGCCAGTAGAGGATTTGTAGTAGCGTGTGTAGAATGAAGTAAAGTTCTCGAGATTCATACGCATGTTATCGATGCTAATATTCGCGAGCATTGGCGAGGCTTCGTCGAAAAACTGAACTTCTGGTGGATATGTCACATTGATTGCAACAACAGGGGCCTCCTCTTTGCTTTCGGCCAGTGCAGTAATATCCATAAATCTCTTTCCCGCCTATCCCGGTATTAGTATAAGCACTTATATTGCATACAATCATGCATTTATACATACACGCTTCAATTGCAGCTTATCGGCTTCGGTGATCCATTGCTGCTCGCCAGCAGCGGTCTCGATAAGACGAAGCTCATTGGGATTAAATGTTGTCTGTGTGTTATATTCCGACAACAGCGCAGCTGATGCCGCAGACGCAGAAATAATCACTGAAGCAATAGTTGAAAACCGCATATTTTTCAATAATCGAGTTTTACTGTAGAAGTATGAAAAGAAGCAGACTATCTACCGTTGATTATATATGTTTGTGCTCATTTATTGAGACTGCGCCGCACATGTTATAAACTCTAAAACCGAGTCTAGCCGGTGAACGCCGACAATGACCTCGTCGTCTGATTTACCCAGCTCACTTTGTCGCAGAATCCCGCATTTGGACTGGATTAGGCTACATGTAAACAGTATCTTTGCAAATCTACGTAAACAACAGAATTCCATGATGAATGTATTAAACTTCCTTTTTCGGAATAAGACTATTCGCGTTTCTCCGCATCTTCAAGTAAATCAATGTTTACTTCTCGCAGCGCTTCGACAGCCCATGCTGGATATCTGCTTTTGTCCCCTTTGTGTAAGGTAAAAAAGAAATCTTTCACAAACTTTGGAAATCGATCTTCTATAATAGCTTGTCGTGCATTCCTCATAAGATTTAGCTGATAGTACACATTATGAAGAGTTAGTAAATGAGCTCCCGTGGTTTCCTAAATATCAGCGTTAATAAAATACTTTTGAGCGATGAATTCAAGCACGTACTTTTGCTGCAATATGATGAACAAATGCCCGAGTGATTCCCATACCGCCGTCCTGCTTAGGTCGACAGATTGGGCATTTGCAGCCGTTCTCCACCGGTCCGAAATCGGCTTCGTAGCATTTATTCCGTAAATTTAAAACTCCTTCTGCTGTAATCGCATTTCCAAATCTCTGTTTATCGTTAATGTTGCTTTTCTGTTGTTGAAACATACAACATACAGCTGTGCGCGTAGGATAGACGCAGTCAAATAAATCAACACCCATAGCAACTGAGACTATCATATCTTCGGCGTATCCCTATTCATGTTTTAGATTTTTCTCAGAAAATAATCCAAGAAAGACTTACAACGCCCATGCAGTAAATCGGCTTATTTTTTGGCAGCAGATTCGTACAGTGGTTAACTCTATTATCATCAGCATGTGTCAAAGTACGTTTCTATCTTGTCATACACTTTACAGTACTGATCTTTATCCTCACCGCCTGATAAACCACCGATAGCAATACCTGGAGTATCGCGCTTTTGCATTTCTTCGCAGCAGATGGTTCGTAGTCGAAGATCCAAACAACCTTGTATAATAGCAAACAGGTTTTGCTTTTCTGGGTTTTGATTTGCCTTTATGCATCGGTCTAGCCAACGTATACTTCTATACATAGCCTTTTTCGGTGAGTAGAAACCTCATATGATAAATTGCAGCCACATACCTCTTCGACTCGTGGGCCAGTGGTCAGTGTAGCCACTACATCATCCAATTGCATTCTAATCAACTCAGAAAAATCCATAGACAACAAAAAAATAACCTACATAATATCAGATCCAATACTATTTTGCAGTTCGATTGAGTGCTCCGGAGTTAATAACATAGGAGAACCGTCATGCGGACTTAAAAATCTGACTCCATCTTCGGTAATCGTAGCGAGTTTGAGAAGCGATACCATTTGAAATCTTCACATTAGAAACATCGCTCCAAATGTTATGTAATAAAACATACCCTCCGCTATCTAGATATTGCGTTAGTTTTTGTCGAAACACAATTATGAACACACGAACCTGTTAGGATGTTATGAGGCCATGATTGCAGTTTATGAGCTCCTCCAATAATGTCTAATACTTGTTTCCCGGGTTTTAATCCTCTTCAATCCATCAGCAAACAATCTCTCAAAGCGGATTGTCAACGTACAAATGATAGGTGTTGTTTAAACAAATCTTGCATCCCAGATCGTCCAATTGCTCAGGAGTCAATCCTTTTAATGACGCCTGCGTAGCAACAGGCATAAACATCGGTGTTTCGACCTAAAATTAATTAGTACTATCTTCGCCAACTTATATTCTTAAGCAAACAGCGTACCAAACCGTGGGGCATCGTCATATTCGATGCACGAGCTTTTGATTGTGAACATTGCGCTACGACTTCGAATGTCATTGCCGGAGTTTTTGACACCGGCGGAAGCGTGCGCTTCATTATAGATTTTAATGGCAACAGTGTGCTGATTTATATAAATGAGAGATTCGGGGTAGATAGAAGGCGAGTGAGCTCGGGTGTATATAACAAGCTTGTCAAGGGAAGTTTTCAGTTTAAACATGAGCCGCACGAGCTTCTTTATCAGTGTGCATTTCATCCTATGTACAACTTTTTGGAGCAAGTGTTTCTACTTCGTACGAATAAGTGATGTTCATAGACTAAAACCCAATTAATCAAAAAATAAGAACTTCAAAGCTACTTTTCTAGAATTTGGCTTAGTTCAAAACCCCTTTGAGCAAGCTTTCGCACGTTTGTTCTATGCAGACAACATATAGCGACCTATGCAGGGATAAGAGAAGTCCACCTTGGGAACGTGTAGAAATCCAGCGGTTCTCTTTTGCTCCCGGTTGTCATCTACAGGTTATAAACACCTTTACACAATCTTTGTGTGAATTGTGCACTGTGTACTGCTCAATTGGCATTATAACATGTATATATAAGAACTCTGACTGATACGAAGATAAACTCTTGTTTAAACGTGTATTTGTGTATATTTGAGCTCGTAACTTGACAACAGTTACGGTACCTGCAGTCATGATGAACAGATTAGGAAAGCATTCTGTTCTTTTTATCGGCATTTTATTTCATCTGGTGTATTTATGGTCTATTTTTGATATTTACTTCATTACTCCGCTTGTTCATGGCATGCAACATTTCGTCTCTGTGGACGAAGCACCTGCAAAGCGGTTGTTTCTAGTTGTCGGTATGTTTGTTCATAACTATTATTTTCACAATTGGTTGTTAATTTCAAAAAGGCGATGGATTGCGTGCGGATAAATGCTTAGATTCAAGATTGAACACGAGCACCAATTTGTACGAGTACGCTGCGCCATATTTACGTTCCAAGATCTTAAATGAAGGAACGTTTGGCGTTTCGCACACTCGTATGCCTACAGAGTCCCGTCCAGGTCACGTCGCGATTATTGCTGGATTTTATGAGGACGTCAGTGCTGTCACTAAGGGTATCTATTTCTCTGTCAATGTTTTCTTGTAGATTCACTAACTCTACCAGGGTGGAAGGAGAACCCTGTAGATTTCGACTCGGTCTTCAACCAATCTCGACATACCTGGTCCTTTGGATCACCAGATATTCTGCCTATGTTTGCTTTAGGTGCTTCAGATCCTGACCGAGTAGATACGTTTATGTACGGGCACGAATTTGAAGATTTCACGATGGGTTAGTACTTAGCTTCGAACTTTGACAACTGCATTATTGACAGATATTCATAGATTCAAGAGATTTAGATACGTTTGTCTTTGAAAAGATCGAAAACTTGTTCGCGAGAGCCAAATCAAATGCAACTCTTAACGAAGCGCTTCGTCAAGACAAAGTTGTCTTCTTTCTACATTTATTGGGAATTGATACAGCCGGACACGCAAGTCGGCCATACTCTGATCAATACTTCAAAAACATTCAGCATGTTGACCAGGGTGTTCAAAAACTTGAAAAAATGGTCAACGAATTCTACAAAGACGATAAAACTGCTTGGGTCTTCACAGCTGATCACGGAATGAGTGACTGGGGAAGCCATGGCGATGGACATCCTGATAACACCCGAACACCATTGATTGCTTGGGGTGCTGGCGTAGCCAAGCCAGACACTTTGAATCCTGTTGGCCATGATGAATTTTCGGAGCCGTGGGAGCTTTCTTCTGTGAAGCGCGTTGATGTAGAACAGGCTGACATTGCTTCTTTAATGGTAAGATTGATTGAATTCGACGAAAGACAGTTACTAATTTCAACAGTCGTATTTGGTTGGCCTCAATTATCCTGCTAATTCAGTGGGTCGACTACCATTAGATTTTCTTGACGCGCCAAAATCGGTGAAGAGTCAAGCTATCACAGCCAACGCGCGTGCTATTCTTGAACAGTATCGAATCAAAGAAAGTATGTATGCTAATGTGATCATGATATTGACAATTTGCTAAAGACTGTAGACCAAACTCGAGCTTCCGAACTTAATTTCAAACCGTATCCATTACTAAGAAACGCGACTAGCAATTTAGACTCGCTCATCTCAAAAATGGAAAACGAGGAAAAATCAGGAAATTTTGAGGCATCAATAACTCTTTCATACGAGCTTATGCAGTTGGGTCTTTCTGGATTGAGATATTTGCAGACTTATAATTGGTTGTTCCTGAGAACATTGGTAACGATGGGATTTGTGGGATGGATTTTGTATGCCTTGACCGCATTTTTGGATTTCTATATCTTGCCACAGAAGATTAAACCTAGTCTCGGTCCAGTTGTGAGTATTTGAGTTTTATTTATAGACAGACATTATATTTATTGGGATATAGGCCGGATCGTTTTCTGGAAGCTTTTTTTCAATCATTTGTAGAATATTGTATCTGCAAAATGCTCCGGTCATGCATTACTTGTACGCGATTTTTCCAATTTTCTTCTGGGAGACTGTAATTGAGTATCGGGTTTCGTTATGGGAAGGACTAAAACTTCTTGTCTGGAATGCAGGTGGTAAGCAGCAAAATACCATTAGCAAATTGACAGTCGAGATTGTTGTATTTTTTGCGTTAATGGAAGCTATTGTCGCTGGATATTTTCATCGTGAGGTATTTTCAGTCATCTATGGCTTATTATCAACATGGCCTATGTTGCAAAATTATCAACTCTCAAAGAAAAACAAACTGCTTGTTTTTACTTGGATTGTGACTTGTATTATCATGAGTACTTTTACTCTACTGCCGGTGATAAAGGTGGAAAGTATTGTTCAAATGTGAGTGCGTTTATTTTCTTTTTAGTGAGAGTTATACTAACAATTAATAAGTCTTGGTGCCGGAATAATGATGGTGATAGCTGGCCTAGGAAGTATGATATATCTAGCCAAACGACCAAGAAAGGCTGGAAATGAAATCAGTCAAGTCACAATGACAATTCTTGGAGTTCAATTAGGACTCGTCGTCCTCTCAATGTTTGTGACTTATTCTACAGTTATATCCCTTCAAGAAGGTAAAGGGCTTCCGCTTGGAAATCAAATAGTTGGATGGATAGTCCTAGGTGAGTTTTGTGATTCAGAATGAAAGACAGGAACTAACAAATCGGTACAGCCGGATCGATAATTGTGCCGTTTATGCATATAAGGCATTTAAGTCACGATTACAAAACAAGATTGCTGATTTTGTTTCTTGCATTCGCACCCACTTTTATTTTACTTACAATCTCGTATGAGGGACTTTTTTATGTCATTTTTTACATCAATTTGATATGCTGGGTGGATCTGGAGATTAAGATTTATGAAGACCGGCAACAGAATGAAGATTTAAACGACAGCAAGAGTAAGGCTGATGTTAAAACTAACGGAGACCACAAAAAAGTTGAACGACGATTAGAACTCGCCGATGTTCGAATTGCGTTAATGTTCTTCTTTTTGACGCAAATTGCCTTCTTCGGTACTGGTAACATTGCGAGTATTTCGTCGTTTTCTCTCGATTCCGTTTACCGTTTGCTACCAGTGTTTGATCCTTTTGCAATGGGTGCTTTATTGATTTTTAAGATTTTAGCACCATTTGCGGTAATTTCTGCAGACTTGGGATTATTGACGCAAAGATTGGGAGTCAAACCCTCGTCTTTGTTTACAATGGTCCTTTCTATCTCGGATATTCTAACGCTGAATTTCTTTTATTTGGTGCTAGATGAAGGCAGTTGGCTGGATATAGGAATGAGTATCAGTCACTACTGCATTGCTAGTTTGCTGTGCATTTTTGTGATTGCTCTTGAGTATTTTAGCGAAACATTGGTGAGTGGGGTAATTTTAGAGGCGTAGTTACTGAAATTGTGGATAAGGGTAGATAGAGTCTAGTTGATGAATAGATTGTAAGATAGCAAGTAGTATCTTTAATTTTCTAAAATCAAAGCGTCAGAAGAGCGATTAACGATCTACAAAAACGGAATTCCCCGCCCTGCGCCGTCCCGAACACTCCGTGCCCGGCCCTTGACAGCTTAAAAAATTAAGCGAAACAGCGAAACAGCGAGTCACGTGAAAACCTGAATTTGCGCCACAGATGCGCCGCCGGGAGCAGCATCACCAAAAGAAGAGGTTCCTGGACGCGATCGCTAATCCCAGCTCCATTTTACAGCATCTGGGCGATTGTTTACATATTGCTCTTTATCGGTTGGTCACTTTGCAGTCATCCTTTTTATTCTGGCTCCGGTTTAGTTCTTTATCTTCCTGCCGCTGCTGCTGGTGCCTGCCGCTACCATGGGCGAAGATTCCAGCCAGGAAGAGTCTTCCTCTGCGCAGAACCCAAACGGCAAGCAGCACGTCAGCTACAGACGTGCCCGCGCTTCCCGCGCCTGCGAAGTGTATGTTTCTATTTTACTTGTTGTGTTTTTTGTGTTTGCTCCGAGAAGATTACTGACTAACTCTCTTTTGTAGCTGTCATTCTCGAAAAGTAGGTCCACGCCGCATGTGATAGTTTTCGTCCTGACTGTGTTTGATTTGTAGGTTCGGTGCGACGTCACTAATCGGATGCCATGTACAGTACGTTTGTTCCTATTCTCATTTATATTACTTGGGTTATATTTATAGTGTTTATGATGTTACAAGAATGCTAATACTGTATTAGAATTGCATAGCGTTTGGATGCGAATGCAGGTTCGGAGACCACCTGATCTACGATACCGTTAATATGTACTAACTAGTATCAGAATACCAGATGCACGCCGTAGAAAAGGCTCTGACAACCCGTGAGCTTCGTCTGTTGTTCGTGTTAGTTTAACTGGCTTACACTACTATAGCGTCAAACGGGAATCTGAACTTTCTCGAAAATCATCTCCTATGAACGGATCAGCAACGACCAGTGAAGCCGGCGATATAACTAATACTCAAAACGAAAACTCGCGAAGGCACAAAGATCAGAATGATAATAATACCCACGAGTCTGGCGACGATGGCGACGACGAAGGCGACTCTGATGAGCATGATAAATTAAGAAAAACAGACGAACCTGCTCGAAAAGCTCGAAAGCTTGATTCAAATAACGATAGTAGTTTGCCGAAAGTCACAAGCTCTTCACGTTCAGGCAGTAACAAAATCGCTTCATCAAACGACAAGTCAGTCAAGAATGCCTCTGAGACTGCTGACGCTTGGATACATTTACTTTCTTCCCCTGCCCCTGGATCTGGAAGTGTTCGACGTTCTGGAAGAGTCGCGTACCTTGGTTCTTCATCGAATTTAAGTCTATTAGTACAGTCAAAAGTAGGAGACTCTGAAGGTTGTCATTATCCGCTTCCTGATGAAATTCGTATTGGATCTGCGCGTCTTAATGAATTGGACCCTGAAGAGATTGACATATTGAATCGTCGTGGAGCATTTTTACTGCCGCCTAGAGATATTTGTGATGAGCTTATCGAATGCTACTTCTCTAAAATTCATCCTATTATTCCAATGATCAACCGAACAGTGTTTATGAGACGTTATAACGACCCTAACGATCCACCTTCACTCTTACTTTTGCAGGCCATCCTTTTAGCTGGCACTCGAGTCTGTCGAAACCCGGCTTTGCTGGACAATAACGGTTCTGCCGATCTAGCAAGTCTGACAATATACAAACGTTGCAAAGCTCTCTATGAAGCAAATTACGAAGACGATCGAATTTCAATAGTACAAGCGCTTGTTTTGCTAGGTTGGTGGTGGGAAGGTCCGGAAGATGTGACAAAGAGTGTGTTCTACTGGACTCGTGTCGCGCTTAGTGTGGCTCAAGGATTTGGGCTTCACCGAAGTGTCGAGAATTCGCAACTTAGTATTGTTGATAAACGCTTATGGAAAAGATTGTGGTGGACCCTCTTTGTGAGTGCTTTTCTTGAACTAGTAGATGAAGAGTACTAATTTTTGGTGTAGAGTCGAGACAGAAATGTTGCTATAGCATTGGGCCGACCTGTACTTATAAATACAGATGACACAGATGTTCCTATGCTTGTCGAAGAAGACTTTATTGAGGAAGAAGGACCTGGACCTTACGAGTACCCACCAAACAGGCTACATGTCCAGCACTTCATTCAATCTTTGAAGCTATCAGAAATTATGGGTTTAGTTTTACGACAGCAATTTTCTGTAGCGTCAGAAACTTCTCGATCAAATAATCGAAGTCCAGATATAACTCATTCTGATATGGCTCTTGGTGCTTGGATGAACAATCTTCCCAACGAACTACGGTACAATGTTAATGATCCATCTTCTCATGAGTTCTTCAAAGCTTTGCTTCATCTACAGTATTACACAGTCTTGTGCTTATTGCACCGCACAAATATGTCACAGTCAAAACCGCAATTATCTGCAACCGGAAACAGCTACTTAACATCTTATCCTTCACGAGGTATTGCGTTCCAAGCGGCTCATATGATTTCTCGAATTATTGAGCATATGATGAATGCTCATGAACTTCGCAATGTCCCTGCATTCACCATCTACTCATTATTTTCAGCAATGATCATGTTGGTATATCAAACAAAATCGCACTCTCCACAGGTTGTACAAGGCGCTCAAAAAGCGCTGAAACTTTGTATGACTGCTTTAGAAGAAGTTGGGAGATCTTGGATTGTTGGAAGGATGATTTTACGGTTATTTGAGAAGATTAATGAGAACAAGCAAATGAAGGATCGGATATTCAGAGCAGTGAATCCTAGGACACAGCACCCAAGTCAACACCAACATCAAGCAAATCATTACGCTCCATCTCAACCGGTTGGTAATGCTCCGGCTGTACCTAGTCCTTTGAATAATGGACACAATCCAAGCACACTGGCAATGCCAAGTCCTTCATATCCTATTTCACAGTCATCGCTCCGATTTTCATCTCCATCGGGGCCGGTTCCTAACGTATCTTACGAACGAACATCATCTCGCCCTGCAACACCATCACAGTCTCAATCACCTACTCAAATGCTGCAATCTGGAAAACAGCCTCAGATTTCAACAAATGCTCACGACGGTACATATTTTGCTCCCCGGATGAATGTCACTTCTGCAAATGCGACGCCTTTTCAGCCAAGTATTTCAGTTCCTGGAACACCTCCGGATTTCTATTTCGTGACACATTCACCTCCAATTTCACAGAATTTCGTGGATAATTTCCAGCCTTCCCAATTATTTCCTGACGAACAAATTACAGTTTTACCGAATCAGCAACAGCAACAGCAACAAGTGGCGCATCAAATGCCACTAAGCTCCAATTCTACTCCAGGAGCTGCCGCAGATGGTTCACAAGCAGCATGGGCCCCGCTTTCCACAAATCCGGCTACTGCGATGCCAAATACCCTTGATTTTTTGGCAGATTTAGATTTTGATCAAACAACACCAGACGATTCATCTAACGGGTCTGTCACCGGTCCTACTGTAATCCCCACAGCTGGAGCCGGCAATACAGTAGATCTTGCAAACCCCACCCTTGCATCAACAGATGGTGGGGGAGCACATTATGCTGGAATTCAAACTGGAGCAGGTACAGCAGGAGCAGCGCCAAGTTCGCTGAATATTGGAGATTGGTATAATTATTTGATGACGAACAAAGCTACGGAAGGGTTTAACGAGGAAATGATTGAACTGGCACATTCTAGAGGAATGCCGTCTATGTAATGAATCAGGAGATGAGGGGTTTGATGATGAATGATGCTGAATTTATTGTATGAGTATTTATAGTTGCGGGTTTAATGGGAGGAGCGGTCTTGGACAATAGCTTTAACTTTGCTAGTGTATACATTACGGTTTTGAATTTAAAAAATCAGTCTCACTTCAGTTCTGCAAAGGCGTGATAGCACTTTCTTAATCTGTGTTTTTGCTTTTTTCTACTTGTATTTTTTTCTCGCAGTCCACTAATCATCGTAGTTGAGCTTGAGAAGAGAACATTTTCCGTGGTATTAGCGGGCTTTATTTTGTATATTTGCTTTAGATTCTATCGTTTCTAGTTGAGCTTTTGTCGCTTTATCTTTTTTTCACTTGTTTACATTCTTTGTTAGTATGTCATATCTAGCAAATGTACATATATATATTTACAGTTACATTCTTGGTTACATACTTAATTATACAGTATCAGTCGTTATGCACTCTCCATACGCAAAGAAATCCACCATCCCCACAAGCAACCAAATACTCTCCGCCGGGACTAAAAGCCAAATGTCGAACTAAACGTTTAACTTTTGGTATGTCGAGGGTCAGATGTGGTTTAATGTACTCGAATGGATCGGCGATTGCGGAGGATCCGGCCGCAGTGTATGGTTTTCGGGATTTAGGTTTTGTGGATTTTGTTGGTGCTGGTGGCGCTGATTGTGGTGGTACATCAAGAGATGGCGAGGAAGGGGGTGAGGAGGAATGTAGAAGGCCGCTACTGCGACGAGAACGGTTTAGTGATGTAGTTTCATCGGATGGTAAAACTGAGGCTGGTGGTAAACCAAACTGATAGTGAAGTTTACCTCTTGATGCAATTAATTCGTGAAGAGCAGCTGAAGTTAAGTACGAAGAGGATTTCTGATCTGTGTTTATAGCTGGTGTCTGATTCTCAGTACTTGTGATGAACGGAGATGTAGATGTCGTAGTTGATCTACGCTGCTTGCGACTTGATAACGACATTGATGATGTTGATGGTGATAACGATTTTGACTCCATGCGAAGCTCGGATAAGTTCTGCTGTATGTTATTTTCCTTCTGCTTCTGCTTTGTCGAGTCGTAGTTGTGGTATGCGGACAACGTCGAGTTTTCCAAGTTGTTGTCTTCTTCATCTGATGTTTCAGGGATACTGTCATGTGTCTTTTTTCTTTTTGATTGCATACCATCTTTTTCAATTTCGGATGAATACATGGTAGTATCATTTGAAGTCGGCGCACTGATTGAATTTTGTAAAAACTGAGAGTTGTTGATAGACTTTTCATTCTTATTCCCAATCTCACGAGATGAGACTTCAAGTGCATCATCACTGTCATCGTCGATTGGCTCAATATGACCGTCATGGTACCGACGAAAAGCCACACCGTCAAGGTAGCCAATGTCATAATCACGGTTTGCTTGTATCTGTTGCCCTTTGGAAGTATTATCTAGTTTTGAGCGCTTCCTGCCTCTCTTTTTGGTAAGTATTAGTTTCGTTTTGGGCATTTGTTTCTGAAATGACAGGTTTCCAGCCGTTTCAGTTGTCTCTTTGTCAGCGTTGAGATTTCCATCAGTTCTGAAAGTCTTCTCAACTTTGTCATTTACTGTAATTTTGTCCACGGAATTTTCACCATTGGCTTTGACTGAGCTTTCGGATATTGTAGCGACAGATTTCTTGATTGTCAAACGGATCCCACAGTTTGTAGTTGTGTCCAGCACTGACTTTTGTTTTACGGTGACAACCGATGTGAAGGTATCTCCGTTTCCAGTTCCACTATGTTCTTCTTGTTCTTCTTGTTCTTCTTCAGATGAGGCATCATCTTCATTGCTCAATTCGAAATCTTTCAAGTCAAAAATGTAGACTTTCGCAGCATCATTTCCCATGACTAAAGTAGAGCCACATGCTGCACCGTGACCAATACCAAATCGCATGTACCAAGGTGTAGTATTTGGGATGCTAAACTGTAAAAGTCTTGTGAAACCATTTCCAAACGCTGACAAAGTATCTTTAGAACGGTCATGATTTGTTGGTGCATTTTGTTGACAAAGCACATCGGCCAAATCTGAAGAAAATCCGTCAACTCGCCATAGAACAATACGATGTTCTTTGGCAGCTTTGGAAAGTATAAGATCGCCATAAAAGGCAACACTATCAACATAGTTTGTGTGTAATGCATTAGTTGTGAAGTGTGACCAGTATAAAACAATAGGATCTTCAGGATGAACAACTAATTTCTTTAAGTCAGGTAGAGCCCACAGATGAACTTGATTATCCATTCCGCCACTGACTAAAAATCGTCCAGAGTCATGAAAAGAAATAGATAGAACTTGTTCACGATGTCCTTCTCCAGCACATATTACCGCGCATGGCTGTGCCTCATATCGCTTCTCTAAATTCCAGACGCGAATTGTGTGGTCTCCAGAAGACGATGCAAGCACATGCGGATAGGCAATAGATGATTGCAGATCTAGGATTTCGTCACCATGGCCAGATAGGGTACGAACAAGTGTTCCTGTGCTACAATCGATGATTTTGATAGCCCCTGATTTACCGCCAGCAGCCAGCCAGGGCGCACCGGTTTCTGGATTTAAGGTCCATGCAGTCGAACAAAACACTTCATCGGGCTAATCATGAGTGAGTAACATTGTTGATTTTCTGACATGATAAACATACGTTGTCATCAGTATATGTAGCTATAATTTGAACTTTTTGTTGAGGATCGTCCGAGTTGCACGAACATGTCACAATCTAAATTCACGGTTAACTAAAATTTATAAGATACCAGCGAAAAATTACATACGACATTATCGCCAATCGTGGCAAATACTTGGGGCTCATTACGTTTTTGGTATGGATAGAATGCCACGTAATAAAAAATAGAAACACTATTCGTCTAATTGAAAAGATTAGCAGACATCATTATTTTCTGATATTGTATCATACATGAACAACACCTTCGACGGTGTATCTCTTCATCGGAGAAGTTTTGGATCTGTTTTAAACCCTCGTTCTCAGAATACTTTTCTTTCTTGCTATAACTGTGACACAATAAAATGCATCGAAATACCCATAATGCTAGAAAAAGATATTCGAAAGTACAACAGGAAACACTAAACGAACGTGCAAGTTAGTGTCTCAACCCCTCATTCGCCAATGTCCTGAACCCCGCAACACAGCCTACACAAAAATCAAGCGACAACTAACCAAAATACAGTAGAATTACACTATGTACACGACAATTACACCAGCGAGCTTTGCTGGTGGTGCGTTGAGCGGATATCTGTATCGCGCGTGCTCGAACGAACTCCTATGTCGCAAATAGAGTTTGCAGACAGCTCGTGGGTTGAACTTTCTGCGATGAGCGATGAGCAGTTCGCGGCCGCAAAGAAGCTTTCCTTCAGAACCCTAAATTGTTGACTGGCACAATTCACGGCGATTTGACGTACCAGACTGTTTTACTCATCTGATTTCAACTTGATCGAATGGCGGTGAAATTCGATAACATGACCGAAAAAAAAGAAGTAGAATTGTTGGATACACGGGGACTGACTGTAAAATGCTCTTTAGCTACTGAGGTGTGCCTTAAGTATTCAACAAGATAGAACGGACACTGCTCCGTTCAACGGAGCAGTGACGAGTCTCTGAATGGAGCAACTCTTCTATATTAATCAAGCATGCCAGTTAGTATATTACCCCAAGTAGATACGTTAACTATATGATTAAAAGATGAGGCAAACTCCCCTAGTTTAGAGCTGAAGTTTCTCGGTACTTATTTTGCTTTTCCGCAAGTGCTAATGCCAACGGCCAAAAGATTCACCTAGCTCCCGACAGGTTAAGGCATTTCTAAAGACATTAAATAGTATAGTAAACTTCTAATCATTTTGTGACTTGAACTACTTAGCAGAGAGACTAGTCTGCCTTAAACGAATACACATACGCGTAAAGCTACTCTTTTTTTGAGTTGGGTTGGATTGGGTTTGCTTAGATTGTGTAAAAATTTTTGTTTCAGTACTTTCAAAGAAGTACGATACAAGCACGCTATATGCAATAGAAACGCTTACAAACTTTCAAATAATCATTTGGTTAATGTCGCATACCTAGGTCAATACACTGGCAATTTTTTAATGTTGCAGTGCTGAGGATCTCGTCTGACTCATATTTAAACCTTAATCGAGTTCTGACAACTCGCCTCAAATAGATCCCGCAAAATTCAACTCATTTGCAGAAATCAGAGTTGCAGAACAAATGCACGTATTTGCCATAATTGTTCAACTGGGTTTCTACGGTGCAGCATCGTTGGTTCTGTTGACTCGGTTCATCTCTCCTCTGCGTTTTCTACTTCGCTACGGAAAGACTTTGCAGACTGCTCAGAAAGAGGCCGAAACAGACAGCTCTTTTCTCTTTCAGGCCTTGACCGCAACTGTTCCAAAGGCTTGGTTTACACATTTTTACATTGCTGGAACATTTTCATCTGTGTTGGCTCTTCTACTCATTATAGTGGCCCACAATGGCACCTTAGCAACTCCTCTGAAGTCTCTTTTGGCACTTGAGCACGTTTGCTCAGCGTTATTAAATTTCAAAGGGTTTACTTACCTTTCTACTCTAGGTGACAATATTTCTGTGTCATATTACGATGCAAAAATTGCCTTGATTCTTATTGCTTTTCAGTCCATGCGTCGCTGGTACGAGTGTCTATATGTTGAAAACATGAGCCAAACAGCCCGAATGCGAGTAGGTCACTATTTAGTTGGATATCTGTTTTATCTTGCTGTTCCATGGGCAGTGTTATGTGATTGTCTAAAATCTTCCTTGCCCGCAAAAACACTATCAGTTACATCACCATTTCCGTCCCTTGCTTTGCTTCTATACGGACTTGCAGGCGCTGTGCAGTTTGCTGCTCACCATCAACTCGCCTCCCTCAAGAAATACTCTCCTCCTCCAAACTCTATTCTATTCAACTATCTTATCTGCCCTCATTACACTGCGGAAGTTTTTGTCTACGTTGCTATAGCTATGGTGTGTCGGTTTACTCCTGCGACTTGCTCTGTGGTTATATGGACATTAGTCAATCTTGCTGCGTCAGCTGAGCAGTCAAGATATTTCTATGTGGAAAAATTTGGGGAGAGATCTGTTGCTGGAAAATGGAATATTATTCCTTATGCATTTTGATTCATCAATTCTGATATTGGTGAATGAGACTTGGCGTTGGCGTTGATTATCTTCTGCTTTTCTTTTGCTCGTCCGTTTTCTTTTGCTCATCTTTTGTTCATCTTTTGCTTCTCCTTGGCCTTAATGACTCTGTTTCTATTCAGAGTTTTAGTTTCCAAAATTAAATATTATTACTGCCATTATGTACAAGTGCTCTCTATAATATTTACAACCGGTCTTCACAACTAATGAAATCAAATCCTCTATAAGTTCCATCATAGAAATTCTCAAATTGAAGCAAACCTATCCCTCTTTTTCAATCACTGTCACAGAGTTTCCGTATTTACCGGCAACTTTTATTCCGCTTTCTTCATTTATATTTTGCCAAAATTCTGGATTCTTTAATCTCTCATCTTCCTTTGGCCACCCTTGTGATTCTCGCACTAACTCTACTTTTTCTCGTAATTTAGCGGCAACTATCGAACGTAAGTTTCTTGCTTCTTCACCATCATATTGATCTTCAGGTAACTTTCTCCATGCTTCTCGTTCCTTTTCAAAAAGTTTTTCGTCTAATTGCTGGCCAAAAGTGAACTTCAAAACTTCTCGATTCTTTCCAAATTTCGGTAATATAACTGATCTAGGAATGTATTTGAGAAACGTCCGATCTTCTGGAAAAATGTTTTGCAATCCATGATGAAAAATAGGTACAATAACAGGAAGTTTGCTTGCTTCAAGAATTACTCTAGACACTCCCCAGTGGAAATATTTCATAGTTGTATCATGAGGAGGATATGCTTGATGAACCAGTGATTCAGGGAAAATATGGACCCATTGAGAGTTAAATTCAGGTATTGTGAATTTGCTTCGGTCAGTATATGAGGCGACCTTGTCCGGCGATAGCAGACAAATTGCTGCATCGACTGAGCCTTGATACGGTCCGGTGCCAAATCTATATGTAGCCAATACTTGTCCCATGGAAAAGAACTTCTCTGTTATACTGAATAAAATAATTAGTCAACCGAATTGTCCAATCTGTCTTTCAATTGTACCTTGTAGTGAAACATATATTTGCTGCTCCTAAACCCCATCGTAGATTTTTAGGCTTAAGCATTTTTCGTATTGGAAGTAAACCCCACATCACAGGATCATCCACCCTTAAATTCCAGTCAATTAAACCCCAGCAACATAATATCAACTAAAAACATACACTGATATATGATTAGACACTAATATTTGTTAACAAATTGTCAATTACTGAGCTCTGAATTGAACCTACCAGTCAAAACGCCTCTGTCCTCCTTTTTGCTTTTCTCCAAAAGACTAGTGAATTCCGACAGCCCAGTCGTTTCCACTTTATGAAACCCATACAAGAATGTTTTTGAAATCAAGCCAGTGGCGCCCATAATAAGTGTACTACTTATTTTCCAGCTGGTCTTATGTCGGGAATATTTGCTGAGGAATTGAAGACCATTGTTGATTGTCGGATATGGCGTCGCCTTCGCCGTAACCGACTGTTTTGACGGCAAGTTCTCTGAATTTGGTAAATTCATAAAGAATCGCTAGAGCTATCTAATTAGAGTCAAATGTGGAGACGAACAACAGCGGCATATTAGAAATTTGTGTAGAGAACAACCCTACCCCGAAACTTTCTATTTACGATATTCTGAACAGCAATCACTTACAGACCTGCATTCACTAAGCAAATCACTTCTTACTACATTTTCAATTGCATTGGTTCCGTTGTTATAAAGACTTTAGTTTTGTGAATTTGCTTCTACAGTCTGTCGCTGCTTTAATTGATAGTCACAGCTAATTATTTTCTTCGGATTTTCACGTGCTGATATTCTCACATTACAACTACGAAATGGAGAAATTCTCAGTATGGCGCGATAAAGGCACAGGAATTGCTCCGTTTCTCCCGCATCCTTCGTCTTTGTTAGTTGGACCTTCAGATAATAACATAGTTTCGACACTTCTTCGAGCAGGAAATTTACTTCTGGCAGGAGTTTCTGTTATTATTAAACTTCCGCTATTCTTGATATGGCTGATAATACATTGCATATTGATGTGTTTGCCTAATCATGAGCTATTTCGTGCGTTTTCGACAAAACTTTTGTTAATTTTGATGGGGCTTTGGCATTGGAATATAAGAATTCCATCAGGTTCAAGAGGTGTCGCGAGATCTCGAACGAGTAACACCAAACGCACAAAACCAGTTGCTGGAGATATCATACTATCAAATTTCGTATCTCCTCTTGATGCATTGGTTTATTTTACTTTGTGAGTTTTGAGCTTGTCAGATTTTTACTGTAGTTTGCTGATTGTTAGATGTAACTCATGCTTTGCGGTACCGGTCTATGGCAACTCTGGTGTCCATAGCTTCAGAACTTTTCAAGCATTTTTTTACGCTTTGAAACTCCCGCTACTCAAATCTACAACGACTGTTGATCTTGTAAAGCTTAGTTCGTTAGCTAAAAGTCGGAATCAAGTTCTTGTACTCTTTATAGAAGGCACAACTACAAACGGTAGAGGTCTTCTTCACTCTCCACTTGATGAATCACAATTCGAAGACCTGCCCGAAGACGTATTCACGTTTCCTTCTCATATCAAATACACGCCGCCCGATGTCTCAACTCCAATTCCTAAATCTGTTTTTATGTATCTCTTACAAATTCTCGGTTATTGGAGATCTTGGGGTTTAAAGGTTCAACTTGGGCAGCCTTCGACAAAACCAGGTCAGACTCTTACTCATTGTGTTGAAGAGATCTGTACAATTGGAAGAATCAAACGATTAGGAAATGATCTTGATGCAAAATCAAAGGCTGACTTTGTGGCGGCTTGGAAAAAGGCAAAACGATGAATTTGCCCAGTTCAGGTTGGATGAGCAATGTAGATAGTTATAATAACTGATGTTTTTGGTCTAAAAAGTGTTGATATACATTAAATGCTAGTCACTACAGCGGAAGTTCTCTTGCACGATGAGCCGATATACACTTTGGTTTAAATATAGATACGTTTGAAAACAAAGGCTCGTAACCTGTCGCAGTCGTCATAGTAAACCCAATCTGGTTTAAGCTTTTTACTCGTTTAAACAAGGTTTAAAGATCGACGAATACGAATGAGGGTATTTCATGATGAAGTACAGAAGCCACAAACTTGACTCAAAAGGATTGCGTGTAGGTATATGCAACGACACTTTAGATTATACGGTAAATTGTTTTCAAAGTAATCGAATTGCGAAGTTTCTAATTTGCCAGCAAGTTAGAAAATTATAGTTAAATAGAAGCAACTCTATCGAGCCGCACAGTGTCGATAACACTATCGTACAAGCGTACTACATCTGTTCTAAACTGAAGGTTGTCAGTGCATTATAACCCAATTATGCCGAGTATTGAGATTCTACTCAGTAGCGCTTGCATATTTGTGGCAGGTGCAATTATATACCATTTTTTTATTCTTACGGACGAAAATGGCATTCCGTTGGTCAAAGGTCCTATACCATTTCTTGGAGCTGCTCTGAATTTGGCTACAGATCCTGCTAAAATACTGCATGCTGCTAGAGACAAATTGGGACCTATTTTTGATGTTTACGTGGTTGGTAATAGATTGACTGTTGTCTCTGACCCTGTGGTCGGTAATCGAGCAATGTTTACGCATAAGGCACTTTCAATGATGGAGTTTTCAAAGGATTTAGATATATTGCTCTTCAAATACTCTAAGCGAACACTAGATGATTTTGAGTTTATTAGAAAAGCTGAGAAAAAATTGGCAAATGTTTTGGTATATCCACCCTATGTGGCAGAGACTTCTGAGAAAATACGACAACATTTCAAAAGTTTGGTGGATAATGATTCCCCATTGGCAAAGCGTGATGGAGAGATAGTAGATTTATATATGACCTGTCGATCTCCAATGATTCGAGCATCTGCATTTGGCTTATTTGGAGAGTCATTTCCTATGAACGATATTGAGGCTCCTTTTATGGTTTTTGAGCAAGCTATTCCCAAATTGGCAAAGAAGTATCCCAGATGGTTGATCCCAAAAGCATTTGCAGCTCGAGACGAAGTATTGGATCATTTAGGAAAATACTTTTTAGACCCGGAACGAGTTCAGTCTTCGGCAACATTTATTAAAATTATTTATGATCACTTTGTTGAGCATGGCTATACGAATGCTGAAGATTTTGCGGGATACTTTTTTTCAATTTTAATTGCGTCAAAGTCAAATTCTGTTCCTGCTGCTTTTTGGCCCTTAGCATATACTCTTGATGATCCGGAATTACGTCGTGATGTAGAGCAGATTATCGTGAAGAATTATATCCCTGAAACCGACGATTTCAACTGGGATGCTCTATTAGCGGATCCCTTTCTCGAAGCTATTTACAAAGAGACTCTTCGACTAAACGTGAATTTGGTCATAGGAAGAAAAGCTGTTGACGACGCATCACTTCCAATTGCAAAAGCTGGAGATCCGGCAAACATCACAAACTACAACATAAAAAAAGATTCCACTGTTTTTATGTTTTTCAGTTTATTTAATTGGGATAAGGAGATTTATCCTGATCCCATGAAGTTCAAACCTAAAAGGTTCTTACAAGAAAATGACAAAACCATGATTGCTCATCCTGAATGGCGCTCATTCAGACCATGGGGTGGTGGAATTCATATGGTAAGCCTACATCGATTTATATTTCTGTCCATATTTGTCTTGCTGACTTTTCTCCTTCGTGTTGCAGTGTCCTGGTAGATTCCTTGCTAAATTAGAAATGATTGTCCAACTGACTTACATGCTATGGTTTTACGACATACAACCGCGAGGAAGCGTTCCAAAACCGCAAATGGGCGAGACTTACGGAAGTGGTGTATACAGACCCGCATCTCCATACAATGTCAAACTAAATCTGCGAACAACTCCTTTGACCGAAGTGTACAGTAATTAGTAGTCTTTGAAAAGCTATAGTTCATTTACATCTATCAACTGCATTGATCCGTCATTACTATACAGACCAAGTCAAACAACAATATGAACCAGAAAGAGAGAAAAACCCACAAGCAACAACAACGATATGTAACGTAACGAGACTCAAAAATGTAATAGTCTCAAATCTCCAACACCATCTCCTGGAAAATAATAGTAGGGAAAATGCACATATACACGCGAAACAGACAAAAGAAGAGAAAAAAAAGATGAAAAAATAAATAAATACATGTACCCATACAAACAAAAAAGAGAGAAGAGTTTGAAACGTTTAGAATTATATATATTTTACAAGATAGTAGAAGCTTATAAAACCCGTAAGAGTGAACTTACAGTCAATCTAGGTGCTTTGAAAAGCTACAAAATCTAAACGTTATAGTGGATAAAAGAGCAAAACGAGAAGAGATACCAAAAATGTAATCTGACATTTAGAGATTACTAGTTTATGTAATAATGCAAGACAAGAAACAAAAAAATCCAAAGTTTGATGCAGTAAGTTCAATGTATGATCAGCCTACCGCTGACGCACTTTAGCGTAAGTAGGAGGACGTATACGACGTTTGATCACTTTGACTAGCCAAATTGGAACTAATGAAGCTCCAGTGGCAGCAATTGTTTGCCAATAGAAGGAACCAGTGAGCAAGTAGTCAAGATCTGATTGGAAATTAGTAATTGAAAACGTTGAAATACGAATGCAGAAACTCACCATAGTAATCGGTCAAAAATGGAATAGATGCAACATAAGCTGTGAACGTAACAATCTCACACGCAATCATAATCTTATCCCATGTAATCACCTCCAATGCGACCATAAGCAGCTCGTTCAAAATCAGAGCAGTGAAGCCCACAGACACCATTTTGTTGAAGACTTCAAAATCAAGTCCAACGAAGACACTTGCCAGGCCTTGAATGATCGCTCCTTGATACACGGAAATAAGGACCCATACAAAGAAAGTAAGATATGAAAGCGATTTTCCTTCGGTGAGCTCCTTGTACAACTCAGGGTACAACTCTGCAACATTTTCGTCGACATCGCGATCCAAGACAAGAGAAAACACAGGCATCATTGTGTAAATAGTAGCATAACCGACAAGAAGTAAACCCTGATACAAAGCAATAGGCTCAAATCCAGATTGGATTGAGTACACCGCTTGAGCAACAGAGATGATTAAACCACGGTGAATAATAAACTGAGCTAACTTTGCAGATTGTTTATAAGAGTTGCGACCGTGCCATACCAAAAGCTTAGTAAGGTAGCAGAACTGCAAAATAGAGAAATCGGCAGCTAAAGAAGCTTGCTTTCCTTCTTTTCCAACGATACCAACACCCACATCAGCAGCTTGAATCATACTAACATCATTACCACCATCGCCGATACAACAGACTCGCTTCTTTGTAAAATTTTTGATGAGCTTGGCAATTTCGGCCTTTTGAGTTGGAGAGCAACGGCATGCAATAACAGCGGGAAGAGTAACTGCAACCTCAATAAACTCCTTCTCATAATTGCCTAAAAACATGGCAAGCGATTCTCCATCAATCAAGAGACAACAGTCACCTTTCGATCTCAAATAGTCTAATTGGTCAAAGGCCAACTCGGGACGGTTTAGTCCGGCGATGGTATGAATATACTGTCCACGAGGAACAAGTTTGGCAGAAACAGCCACACATCGAGCAGTCTCAACCTTATCACCAGTCAACATCCAAATTTTAATACCGGCATTTCGTAAAAGCTCCAAAGAAGGCTTCACATTTTCTTGGAGTTTATCCTCAACACCTGTTAATCCGAGCAATTCAAGATCTTTCTCAAGATAGTCTGAAACAACTCTCTGCATTTCAGCTTCGCGATCTTTAAGTGTTAGTGAAGCAGCTGTGTATTTTTCCAAGAACACGTTGTAAGCCTCGGTAGTAAGTTTCTTGCGACCGATGACTAAAGTACGAAGACCTTCACGGGCCATATTACCAGTCTCTTCTTCAAGCCAATCATTCTTTTGCACAATCTTTGCCATGATACTGTCAGCACCCTTCAAGAAAAATGTAATCTCATCCTTCTCATCATCGCGAACGACAATTCCCATTCGCTTGGTATCGGAAGAGAAGGGGAAGATTTGCAGAATTTCAAGTCGCTGCTCAACTTTGGAACCAGCATATGTCAAAACTATGGACTGGCGATCACGCTTAGCAAGCGTAAGACCAACAGTTTCGGTCCACTTAACAATGGCAATCTCATCGGGGGACGCAGCCTGATATGATGATTGTCCATCTTCGTAAACAGGAGTCACATTGTGACAAACAGCAAGTGCAAAAACAAGATCACGAACTCGAACACCAATATCACGACGCGAGCGCGTGTTCTGACCTTCACCGCTCACGTAGCCTGCTACTTCATCCATAGCCTCACCAGCATATGAAACAGTGCCAACATGAATTTTCTTCAATTCCATATCATTCTGTGTGAGAGTACCAGTTTTGTCTGTCAACAAGTACTCGATTCTGCCGAGATCTTCTGGGATGGTAGATGTACGGACAATTGTTTCTGGGATAGCCTTATCATGTTCGATCAAGTAAGCATAAACTGACTTTCCAAGATCAAGATTGACACGGAGTGAGACTGGAATGATTGAAGAGAAAAGAACCAAGAACCGAAAGATGGAGACATACCACTGTCCATGGAACCCGGAAAGACCAACTAAGAGCAAAGAAAGCAAGAAGACGCAAATACACAGAATTTTCGAAAGACTGTTAATTTCCAACTCAAGCAAACCTGTCTTGCCACGAGCTTTTGAAGTGTTCATGGCCTGACGGGTCTCTGAACCGGTGTAAATAACGCATCCAACAGCATGACCTGAGGCTAAAACTGTGTTTGCCCACATGGTGTTATCGATCGACAGTGGTAAATTTGACGAGTCAAGCTGTAGGCGACCGAGAAAATGATGGATGGATTTGGTGGGAGCTGTAGCAGTGACAACGACATTGGGTAAAAATTCGTCAGGCAAAGACTGAGTTAAGGGACAAGCAATTCTATATAAAATCGTGAGATGGACACTCAAGAAACAACAAAAAAAAAACAGTTACCTTAGTTTCCAGTCTGTTTCACCATCAAGCTGATCGGTTCTGATGAATGACTCTCCAGTTTCTTCAGAAGATTTCAGCAAGATAACATCAGCAGGTACGCGTTGGTCTTTGTTGATGATGATAAGATCGCCAACTTTTAGATCACGCGCACGAACAAAGTCAGCTTTTCCAAGCACCTCATAAGCCTCCTTATTTGATTCAGCGTCACGTCGACGACGAGCTATATCGTCAAGTGCTTCTTTAGACATTGTAACAAAAAGTACAAATGCTAATGGCAGAACATATGAAGAGAGATAGCCGATTCTTAGAGCGGGGACGATCTGCGAAAGAGCGACCAACAAGAAGTAGAGGTTGATGAAAAATTTGAACTGTTCGTATAAAATGATAGGAAGAAAGGTGATAGGATTGTATTTTGCGTTTGAGATGGCATTTGAAGGGTTTTTTCCGTTCTTTGCAAACGGATGAATGGTTCGCGATGGGCCAGATGGCTCAGAGCCGTCGTCAGACTCTTGATCGTCGACGGCATCTACTTTGCTCATGAGAGGAACGCCATCTTCGTCTATGTTATCGCCAATTCTGATAGAGATATCACCGTGTGAGGATCTGTAATCGTCCATATCTGCAAAGTCTTTGAAAGAGGGCGCGTGCGAGCCGGAGCTGTTTGAAGAAGAGTTGTTTGTGATTGTCGGGAGAAGATTGTTCATCGTGCGGAGCGTGATCGCAGACGCGTCGGACGCAGACGAGATACGACGAGGCTCGTTTGCAGAAGCCGTCAGGTTGGCAACTCCGGTGGACGTCGCGGAAGGTGGAGCGGCCGCAGACAGGTCGACCAGAGGAGGCGGCGAGCTAGCGCGGCTGGAGTCGCGAGGCATACGGGACAGCTAGCGCACTTCAGCGGCACCAAAGGCCCCAGGATAACGCTGTTTCGGTGTCAGCAAAAGATCCGCAAGTTTACACCGCAGAAAAGGGGTGAAAAAAGAGCGTGAATCGCAGGACCGAAGAGATAGACACAAGTCGCTTTCGAGGACGTGAGCTTTGAGCCCGGGCGGTGAGGCGCAACCCAGAAGAGCTGACTAAGAAAAACGCAGGTGAATTAAGCTTTGTTCGCAACTAAAAGCAGATTAGCGCGCTTAAATTGAGCCAATAACTTTGCCTCTCCACACTAAACAAAACTCTATCGTCTATGCGCTTGCAGATGCTCGGACCTTATCAGCTTTCTGCATATATAGCAAATAGATAACCCGCTTATGCTAATTTGGTCGATGCGATATGTAGATGTAAAGAAAGGGGTTTGTGGACTTTGTCGTAGGAGTCATATTGCCCACTACAGGCAAATAGGTTCAGGATTCTCGCTGCATTCTGATGCCGGTTTTAAATTAGGTAGATCTGACTTTTCATCTGTAGTTGCAGTACCTCAACACCTGGCAGTCTATATACAGGTTATGAGCCCCATTTTTGAATTTGCGATTCAGATAACTCACTAATAAAATCACACATACTAATTTACTAAATATACAAGCTCGATCAGTTATATAACTAGCACTGGTATCTTAAGAATGACACAAATTACAATCCACGTTATCTGACAAGCCGCAATCTAATGCCTCATCGCGAAGCACTACGTACGCCTAACCCCAAGACCACGACGACTTGACATGACTTCAGCAGAAACATGCTGACATTTTGTGCCTCTCATCTGCCAGTTCATGGGCTGCGAAACATACTGATGGCAAAACAGTTATTTCAGTAACGATTTCCTCTCTGATAAGCTCCGTTACACTGTACTTTCACAAAATTACATAACGCATTACTAAGAATTTAGACTTTTTGTAAAGTACGTTCGACTACTAGATACATGAAGCCGGCTTTTTGGATCATTATTCAGTGGAGAACCAATGATATTGAGGTCTCGTTTTTTATTTAGATAGCTTCTTGCGTATTATGGTAGGAGTCGCAGGAGGTAGTAAAGGTTGTGCAAACTGCAAACGCCGTCGAGTAAAGGTATTTCGGTATATACTCAAACGACTTATATTGATCTACAGCTGACAGGCTTTAATTAGTGCGACTTAGGTACACCGCAATGCGCTAAATGCATAAGGCTTAATCTTTCCTGTGATGGTCCGCAGGTTGGATTTCGATTCAAAAGTCAACGAGTAGCCAAGCAGTATGTCAGCAGTGTCATAAATATACCTGCATCTACGCAGGTATCAGATTCACCAAGTCCCAGCCCACACTCCTCTTCTTCTACACCAAATGAGCAGGATCTTAACGTTTCGCGATCAGATACTTCAACTGAAAGCTATGATCCTTCTTTTTACGCTCGAAGTCTGACTGTGCCAAGGAATCTATCACCATACGCAAGTTATGATTTCTGGTTAGGATGCTTGCAAGTATTTTTTGATCAGTATACATCCATTCGTGCTCTTCCAGAGTACTCTGCTTCTTTTGGAAAATATATTCCTCTTCATTTTTTCAGTACATTGGTGCTATCTGATGTGAATATAGCGACTGCCAATACAGCTAAAGCAATTGTATTGGGCTATTTCGCAAACGTTAGTGGAAATGAGCGAGTTCATTTGTTGAGTATGGACTATTACACTGCAGCGCTTAGACAGCAAAAAAGGGCCATCGAGTTAGTGTCAGCATCTGACAAGGATAGTGAGCTTATAAAAGTTGGCAAAGCTGAGATAAGTACAAAACAGATTGTATCCGATTGTGCTTTTACTGGTTTTTTGTTACCACTTTATGAGGGTCTTACCCGCAGTAGTAGTTTCACAGCTTGGGATAATTTAATGAAGGGAATGATCACGCTACTAGAATTTCGCGGCCCACGAAATTTTCTAGACAGCAATGACAATGATCTTTTCTTTCTCGCAATGCATCTAGTTTCGATGTATCATGCGTTTTGGCCAAGCGAAAAATCATCAATTTTTACTCAACAAAAATGGCGGGATTGTAGGGCTGAACAGCCCTGTGTTTCAATACAAGACTTGAAAGTCGAATATATGTTCATGCTAGGAGATTTAAGGCTAGAAGCCAAAAGACTTTTTCTGCCAACGTCAGTCAGCGAACATGATGGTATACTCGCCAAAGCAAATTCAAAATTATATAGAACGCAGTTCAATCCTGCATTTGCTAATGACGAAGGATGGAAAAGAGCGAAAGAGTTACACCATCAACTCATTGCGCTAGACGAAAGGTTGTTGTACCTCCTTCAAATACTATCAGAGGACCTGAAGAACGATAAGATTTGCTCTACCACGACAGACGAAGATCCAGAGGTACTAGATTCATTTACGGGCTTTTTAATTAAAGGCAAGCGATGCCCAGTCTGCGAAGATGATAAGATTTGGCACAAAACTCATCTCGGTAAACCGGATTTGTACTGTCCAATGACGCACCATGCACATTTTGTGGTGGTATCGTTTGCTTGCGCAGCTCGAATGATTATTGCTGATTTGCTGTGTAGCACGGTTCCTACACTTTATTACTCGACTTTTGCTGGATATATGCAAGGTTTAAGTCAAAGTTCTTTCAGTCAATCGATAGTGAATGCGTACATTAAAGACAAAAGAGCTCTTCAATCACAACAGATGGACATTTTACTTCGAATGGCGCGGTACAGTGTTGTGATCAAACGCCGACCACTTTTCCTCTCTATTCTTTTTATTTTAGGGGACCGAACGCCACTGCAGGACCCAATTACAAGGGGATGGGTTTGGGATCTACTGTCTCGCACATATAATATAGCAAAAGATGGATTTTTTGTTGACGGAATAGATGAAGCAAGGTGCTGGGACGAGTTACAGCGATATCGAGATCTTCCCGTGTGTATGGGATGTGGCGAACGGGTGAGGCCGATAAATGGCGCTAGAAGTTAAGCTTTGGAGTCATTCGTTTCTCATAAAACGCTATTGTTTAAAGGGCGAGATAACTTTATGGTGGTTGCATTTTAGTCGGTAAACAACTGCATTTTCCCATGATTCTGGTAGCTAAGCATCTAGTGGCGCTCGATGCGGAAAAAGTTTGGAGCCTAATCGGCGGGAGCAACCGAGGTCGAAAAACACGTTGTAATATCGTACAGATCTGGACTGACGTAACTCTTTTTCTTATTACCGCAAGTGTTCCCTCTCACATTCCCAAACTAAATCTTATGGCTCTACAGCTTGCAGTATCACTAGACAGATATAAGAACTTTTTCTTGAATATGTAGCAATTTTCTGAATCACCAAAGCGCCATTTGTCATGTTGGGCTTACAATGAGTTCTCGTCCAATGCACGCTGAAACTCTAATCATTAAACGCCACTCCCACGCTTTGACCTTTGCTTCACGATGCCAGAGGAGGTCCACAGTAACCCAAAAATAGAGAGGCCGAAGCTGGTCGGCTGCGAGTGCCCTGTCCACCGGGTTGGGGCACGTATCGAAATCTTTCATCTGTGCATTTTTCTTGCACGATCCCTTTCTGTAATATAGAAGCATATTTTAACATGGTTGGTGTTGCCGGTGGCAGTAGGGGATGCACAAACTGCAGACGAAGGCGTATTAAGGTAGAGCTTCAATGATTAGATATTTCTCTTCGGGCACTATGCAGAATACTGTGTTAACATTGATTTGATTGGATAGTGCGACTTAACGAGTCCTGAATGTCTACGATGTCAAAAACTTATGCTCGATTGCGATGGACCTCGACTAGGACTACTATTTCGAAAAACCTCTGCACGAAATCGGCGGAAACGAAACACTTCTGAAACTCCGTCTGTACCTTTAGATTTGTCGTCGAGCTCATCTGCGTCTTCTTCGCCGAGCTCATCGACGGCACTCACCGGCACTGAGAGCGCTAACGATACGGATCGATTGCTGGACGATTGTCAAGATTTTGAGCTCTCTCGCGTTATCGGACCAAATGAACTGCCACTTTTTCCTGGACATGATTTTTTAAATCATTTTCTAAAGCTCTACATATCAGACAGCACTGCTGCTCTACCTATTCACAATCCAATGATGCGACCGAGTGGTGTAGTTGCATACTCTTTCTTTCCTACGCTTGTTCTGGCGAATTCGGATTCTGCTAGTACATATGCAGCTCGAGCGTTGGTTTTAGGTCATGCTGCAAGTGCACTTCACGATTCAAAGCTGAAACTTCTAAGTCTTAGATGCTACACTGAAGCATTACGCCAACAGAAGCAAGCGGTCAAGTATATATCGCAAACTACAGACGATATGAAATTCGAAAGTTATTCACTAAACGAAAACGAAAATCGCATTACAGACGCAGTCACTTTTGTTGAACTAAATAACAAACGAAATTTGAGATCTACTACACGGCACGAGACAGCCATGAAAGTCAGTCAAGATTGTTCTACAGCTGGATTTTTGCTACCTTTTTTTGAAGGATTCAGTCATACCACCAGTTTTGATTCGTGGTGTACACTCATTCGAGGACTAGTGTCGCTTATGCAATTTCAAGGTCCCGGAAAGTTTTACAATGGCCAAGAGCAGACGTTGTATAATGCGTCAGTGTACCTTATTAGCATTCATCATTGTTGCTGGCCAACTGTACAAAGCTCGATTTCGGCACTACCCGAGTGGCGGAATTGTCGAGAGATGGGATTTGCTCCAAATTCTCCACATTTTACCATGATTGAATCATTTTTTGGTGTAGGACAACTTCGACTGGAAGCAAGTGAGCTTTTTGAGTATTTCTCCCCCGATTCTGACTGCTCCGACATATCAAGGTATGGGAAATTAAAAGCCAAATACGCAAATGAGGAAGGCTGGAAGAGAGTGAAATTGATGCATAGCGCTATTTGTGCATTTGAAAGCAAAATCTTGATGATAATGCGAAATCAAACCGAGATTGCAGCAGAGGCGCTTCGTCGGAATAATGCCAATTTTTTGGAGAATAAAAATGATCATCTATATCCATTTTCAATGACAAGCGCCAGATGTCCAGCAACGAAAAGTGAAGAGGAGTGGATTAAGACACATTTTGGAAAGCCTCAATTAATGTTCAAGAATCCAGTAGGGGCTAGAGTGATTATTGTGGGATCAATCGCGATGTTGACCGTTGCTGATTTACAATGTCATACTGCCAATGCTGCATATTTTCCGACTTATGCAGCTTACAGCGAGAAGAAAAACAACGAGAAATTAAGCAAATTAACCAATGAATATATTGCAAAGAAAAAAGGTGAAGCCGCGCTTTATTGCAATAATTTGGTCCGTTCATCTCAGTACAGTTTAATAATGCAGCATCGGCCGGTTTCTGTTTGCTTTGTATACAATCTGGGAAATCGAACACCGTTACCGGATCCGTTAATTCGTGGATGGATTTGGAATGAACTTAGTAAAGTACATGATATCGACCGCGATGGATTTGTTATGTCTACGATTGATGAAAAACGCTGTCGAATGGAATTGAAAATGTTTAGGTCATTGCCGGTGTGTAGTGGATGTGGTGAGAGGATACGAAAGCATAATGGAGTTTAGGGAATTTTGGAATTATCAGTATTTTGGAATTATCGATAAATCTTTTTTTTGTATTTTTATTAATTGATATCTTGAATGATTTCAGATTTGCAGCAAACGTCTGTTCTTTATCATAGCAAATGTTGATACTGTTTCCACGGCTGCAGCATTTGTGTTTCAATTTTCATGCTCGAAAGAGCCCAAGTCGCGGTTAAGATATACAAAGCAGAATCTGACCGGGGAGTATTAAGCAAAACGTTATTGCTCTACTTGTAGTCTGGGGGTTCTTTCTTAACGCCTGTTTTAAATGTTAACACGATCGGTAAGTAAAGGAATATGCAACGCAGTACGCACAAACATTGCAATAAATCATTTCATATTGAGTAAGGACTTTCCCACAATCGAGACAAGTAATCATTCCGTCTCCTTTACTCCAATTATAAAGACTTTTTAGTTTGGATAACATTTTTAAATGCACTGATCAGGGCAGGAAAAGAATGTGGAATATCCATTTGATTATATTGTTTGAGGCGCGACAGGCATTTGTGCTACAACTTTTGTCTATGGCCGGTTTCGGAATAGGGGAAACATTATTAAGAGCTCAGTTATTAATATCTCAGAAGAATGCTACCATTTGTGTCATTACAAAGTCAATAAAGTAATATATATAGAGTCGTAGCTGTTTATATTTGGTGATTGTACATTTCAGTTATTTATACATTAATAGAGACCAAGAAAAGCATAGACGTATCGCGATCCAACGCCCAAAACCACAGAAAAACATAGCAAGATAAGAAAGCCTCTTGAATCATTTCTTCCCAACGCCATATACACTGCGCATGTGGTCATAATAGGCCTCTCGTTCACGACGCTCAAACTCCTTTGCCGCCTGTACACCTGTAGATTGTGTATATCAGTATACAGTCAAGCGAAAAGGATATCGACACTAAGGCATTCTCTGTTTCCATACATTCACCACAGTAAAGGTACTGGTGCTCTTTGAGCTTAACGAGGCATCTGTCGCAGCGGTTGACTTTGGTTGCTTCGGTGTAGATGTTCATTGCGAAAAATCGTATGGACAGCGGCAGAGTTGACTATCTACAGACAGGCACACGATCATTTATAGAGTCATTGCTCTTGCACAGAAATGCTTTACCAAGGGGGTATTAAACAGGCAACATGCTGTGATAATCAAAGCAGAGCGTAGCACAGAGATATCAGTCTGTAATGAGGCAGTCTTTGCATTCTTCGTCAAAGCGTAGTTTTTCGATATTACCCTATGTCTATGCAAAGTGTAACAACATACAGAAAACATGATATATGGAATACAAAATAAGACCTTTAATGTATGCAATATAGCAGAATTCTAATCAAGTCGTATATTTATTAATTAGACCCAATGAGAATCAACAGTGCCGCCAAGGCTCGTCCTGAACTTGATGTCCACCGAACTGTATCAACTGCACTGTACAACATCGTGCAGTTCTCCTACTACACAGCAATTATCACCGTCTGGCAATGCAATTCATTTGCCAATCTAAACAACTCACATTTGTTCAAGACAAAGAAGGGCGATTCCAGGAGATATGACTAAGCCAAGTCTAGATCACATGATTTTTTTCACGCGTGTTTCACATGACGTGAGCTGCAACCAATCAGGTCGTTGATGGCCACTCGTGATACATAACTGCACCAGTACTACCTCACTTAAACCACAAAGCACCTGACTGCACTTGTCTCTGTCGTTTGCAATAAAACGTCGGCTTTGAGCTGCCTTCCCGTGATCTCGCGTCCGTATCTGGCACACCTATTCCACACAAGCGCGTTCAGCCAGCTCTTACCCGTACTCGTGCCCCCAGTTTCTATTTTTTATCCTACAAAACTGGACTAGCAGTTCTCCTATATCATAGTAAGTATCCATAAGATTTTAAGTGTGTTCTGTGCCTTTTGGAATGATATGCCGCGTCTTTAAGCCTCGAAGTACGTGCTGGTGTATGATTGTTAAGGTTCCCCTGGCACATGACCGGCAGCAGCTCATCGACCTCGAGAGCGCGCGGTCCCGATTTTAAAGACGCGTTTCGAGGAAACAAAGGGCTAACAACAATGATAGACACGCGATCTTTATTCTCGATAACAACTCATTATGTCTGCTACTATGGCGAGCGCTCGACAACCGAGCCCAAACACACTGAAGCGCAAACATGATGATGACGTCGATGAAGTAAACAAGAGATCCAATCTTGTAAACACAAATGATGTTCCGCTTGATCCAATGATCAATGTTGCTCGTTCGCTTTCTGCTAGTAATCAGGTTCATCTTAATTCTACTGGTGGCGGATCGACCGTCCAGGCACAACCTCACATGCCACACCACCACCAGGAGCAGCAGCCCGTGATGGCTCCATCTGCCCATGATGGTATGGACATGATGGGCCAGTCGTCTAGCAAGCCTGCTGTTGGCAGTGACGAATGGCACCGTCAACGTCGTGACAACCACAAAGAAGTTGAGCGACGAAGACGTGAGACGATCAACGAAGGAATCACCGAACTCGCCAAGATTGTTCCCAACTGTGAAAAGAACAAAGGCTCGATTCTTCAACGCGCCTGCCAATACATTATCCAGCTTAAAGAGAACGAAACTTCAAACATTGAGAAATGGACACTGGAGAAATTGCTCACAGAGCAAGCAATTGCCGAGCTTTCCGCTTCTAATGAGAAACTTAAAGCTGAGGTCGACCGTGCTTGGAGAGAAGCCGACGCATGGAAAAAGACCTGCGCCAGTGCTGGTATCAAGAAGAAAAGTGTTGATGAGAACTAGATTTCTCTCAGTACGATCAATCGGTGAGCGGGTTACTTGTATTTTTAATGCTGTTTAATTTCTCTTTATTTTGAATTTCGGTTTGTTTTGTGCTCTTGCAGAGAATGATTTTAAGATGTCTGCTTGGAAAGGTTATGGCGGGGCCGTAAAACAGTAATTACTTTCTTTTGTCGGACCGGAGTTTATTTGTTCATTTGCTTTCTTCTTTTTTTCTCTTTACTATTAGTGCGTGATACAATCACGGGTATGACTTTGGAGTATCGGAAATGTATACTATTTAAACTTATGAATTTTTGTTCTTGTACTGCGTAAACAAGTAAACAAGTATAAATGACGGCGTTTGACGGTGTTCAGCACTGGGTTTCATGAGCCGCACAATCCTGGTAGCAAATTCTCCTAAACAGATCAAATCCGCTTCGTACTTTTCACTCTGATAACTGATTATTTTTGAGTACAATGTCTTCCAGATCAGAACGAGCATGCATGGTTTGCGGTATTGTTAGAACTTATAGTGTAAGTTAATTTATCAGCAAGGATGGCTGGTTCCGGTCGATGGTTCGAGAAGAGCTATGGGGAACAACAATACACCTTGGATTATTGCTAAGATTCTGCAGAGCTTTGTTGAACAAGGGTGTCCGAACTGTGATTCATTACTGAGCTTACAAAACTCTGAAGAGAACGTGCATGCCTGCACCAGTCCTTGTATGTATTTATGAAGACACATCTTATGTTGATGACCTAACAGGATACGAACAGCGTTTGAAGGAACTGTTGCGGTATCAGAGCCTGAAAAGTCATGGGTAAGCATTTTTTTGGTTTACTATGATTTTACTATTTTACTGTGTACTGACGAAGATAAGGTTGCTCGTTGGTTACGAATTGATGGGTTCCAGCCAGGTCTATATGCCGTGAAAGTGAGCGGTCGGTTACCCGAAGAGATTGTCAGTTCTCTAGATTCTCAGGGCGTGAAATATCGTCCTCGAGACGGAAGTGTTCAGGATTAGTTTTTTTGTTATATCGGTTCTTTGCATGATTAGTTTGAAGGCGTCTGTTATTGTTTTGTATATTAGGAGGAAATAGTTATTTCTACGTCAGTTATTTCGTTTCTTTGCAGTATTATTTGATGCGTGATATGTGCGACGCGTATACCGCTCTGATATGTTGTATCTGTAGGTATATGGAAAGTTGAAAAGGTGTTTGATAGGTGCGAGCATCGCTTACGCGACCAGTGGCTGCTGCATCAGATGATGTATTGCAGCATACATTATATTTTCATATATAAAGCCGGAAAGATTAAAACGTATGTCGATTGCCCATTTTTGAGCTTAGAATTCGTGGTTGAAATTTGCTTCTGATCGGTTTCGATATGGCGAACGGACATAGCGGTTTTGTTGTAGTCCATTGCAAAAAATGTCGTCTTCATTTAGTGATGAAAGACAGCCTATGCTACTTTTGTAAGTACGGCAATTAGCAAGATTTGTCAGTCAAATACTGATATTTTTTGTCGCTCAAAGGCTGGGCTAAAAAGCATGGCTGGTATCATTCAGAGCTTCTCGAGGAGAATGAGGAAATGGAAAAAAAGGAAAATGAGAAGAGCAAGAAGTAGGATTGAAGACAGCTTTTTATTATTGAGTTGGTTTCATATTTTTATAGTTCATATAGTCTGTTTTTGGTGATTTTGGTTTTTGGTTGGCGACCAGAAGTCCAAGTGTAACAATTTTAAAGATTATATTGGCGAGATGTCTGCATGACACGAATTACAGTTGTATTTTCTAAATAGTAATCTAGAATGCATATTGCCTTCTAGTGAGCTCGGCTAACTGTGGTCAGTAATTTTGGATATAACTCAATCACAAACTTGCATGTATGAGATTAAGCTTAGCATACTTGAGGGGAATGGCGTGATGAGACACAGTCTAAGATGTCAACGAACGCAATGCTGAATAAGCGAGATAAATGCATGCGGTAGAGCATTTTCAATATTTTAATTCAAGTTGTGACATTTAAATAAAGAATAAATATAACTTTTGCTAAACTGTAGCCTGCTAGGATGTTATCGAAAATGATCTGAGCTTAGGGGGCAAGCGCACGGGCTTGACTCCGTAATATTTTAATTACATACTTCCAAATCGGGCTAGAGGCGGAGGTGCGTGGTAGACAATTGCTCACCGAGAAATTTTTGACATGTATAAAAGCCAGCTTTCTCTCTATCTCTTTCTTCTTTCAATTGATCACTTTGTTGACGAAGCTTTTCTCCAATCTTTATCTTCTATCTAGCTATTTCTCTTTTCATCGTTCATAGTAAAAATGCCTCCTTCTAACGATGGAATTCCAATGTGCTCAAAGTGCGCTGTCAAGCCTGTATTTAAGCAGACTTGGTGCTACACATGTAATAGTTCTAGATTGCTTTACTATTGTTTGATGACTGACTTGATTTTAGGCTGGGTCAAGTACCGTGTCCTGTAAAGGATTTTCTTAATTCGGCTATTAGAAATATTTGAACAGCCTTGTAAGTCATACAAGTTCTGAATGATGCTGCTTCATTAACTTTGATTGTTTTATCTAGCTCTGTATACTTTTTACGCATTTGTGTTTTTTCAGTTTACACCATGCAGTCGCTTTAATTCTGAATGGAAATCGGCAAATGATGATTGACTTTATCAATCTTAGCTGGCCATATTTTTTCATATCCATTTTTCAATTGTTTACATTACATATAATTGGCTTAACTTAAGTTAAGTTTGCTTTGTCTAAGTTACTTTCCGAGTCTATGACTGTACACATAAGTCACCGAGGCATCATGGATGTTAGATCGTTAATAAATTAATAATTACTATTTTAACATAACTATCGAAGACTATAGTACTACTGAGAAGCAATGAACAGTAGTTTGGTTTTGATTCAATTTCAACTACTTGAAAATTATTATGCGCCATACAGAAAGCAATCTGAAACCTGCAGTTCTACTACTTTTCAATTTTATAATATACAAAGGAACAAAACACTGAACTGCACTAAGAAGCTCAGCCTCTATTGCTAAAATCCTTATAATAGATTTTTGATTTATTCACTTTTAAGTGTGACATTTAAAAAGCATATACTCTAATAAATATGTAAATGTTCTAGCATTTTCTGGACTAAAGCTTGGTGACTACATAGAAAAAGTTTGAATTTATTTTGTGTAAGAGAAGAATGCTTAAAATGCAAGTCTGCATAGTTGCAACGTCTGTACGAGCGTCTTTCATTAATCAAAATGCCTCAGAAAAAATTTACATCATTGTGTTATTGCATCTTCTGTGCAAGTATACCAAATCAACGTTTTAACGACAGAGAGATGTACTTTACAAAGAATCATGCTATTTTACTAGTATTCGCGTAAAATATATAAACCTGAATAGAACCAGCTTGATTATATTCTTGCATTTTTATTTACAATTTTGAGAATATAAAGACGTACGTCATGTCAAAACCAATTCCAATTCCAGCTCCTCCTAAAAAATGCCAATATTGCCGCCGCGAGCAGCCTATTTACCGAAACGAAAGATGCTACAACTGTACAAATCATACTTTGCTAGTAAATACTACAGGGCTCTAACTCCTTTTTTAGGTTGGTACCGATACATGGAAAGTCTGCCGCATTTTGGACGTAAAAAATAATAAACGTCGGACAATACTGCTCTGATGAAAATTTTGCTATTAGTTGTTTGGAGTGATCATGAGTTTGTTGGGAGCACTCAGATCATGTTTAGCTGTGGCACCAAATGTAGCTTGGTACTCTACTCGACAACTGTTGAGTAAATGTTACTGTATAATTTTGCTATATCGTACGAGTATTGGTAACAAAGTTGGTTTTATTTATTGCTAAAGTAAGTAATTCTATCAAATATAATAATACCAAATTTCATGTAAAAGATAACAACAGCAAAAATCTCAGAATGTGCGTCAACTATCGCAAAGTATATAACTGCTCTCTGTGCGGTAAACCGGAAACTTTTGCAGACCAAAAATGCTATTGGTGTAAGTGACTAAGCTTCATATGCTATTTCTTAAAATATTTGCTAAATCGTAATCTGTCATTAGGCTGGGAGTTCACTGTAGGAGAATAAGCAGTCAACAGTGTTATTTCCAGAAAAGATACGGAAAGCTGTTGCCGGGACTGGGTTGCAGAAGTAAAAACCTTTTGCACCGTACATGTGCATATTACTTACTATAGCTTAGTAGTAGTGGACTATACTTTGTAATGCATGTTAAGTAAAACAGAGTGACTGTTTTTCTTTAGAGTGCCCGAGCTAAGAGTAGCTTTCTAGATAATCTTTTAATTTGAGCTAAAAATACATCAAGTAACACCTGACAAGCAATCTTTTAAGTCAACTATACTCCAATTTGTATTTATATTACTTGGCTGCTTCCGACATACTCTTAGTAATATACAAAAACATTATTAGACATGGAGAGAGGAGCTCCGTACTGCATTGACTGCAGAAAATCAAAGCCAATTTACAGAAATCTGAGATGTTATAGCTGTAAGACTAGAGCATTTACTGTTTATATAATTTTAATTAACACTTTCAAAGGCTGGATGGCAAATCCAATGTACGGCGGTCGTCACCATGAATGCTTTGTTCACAGCTATATCTAAAGTAGAGATATGCTGTAAATTGTATCAATTATATTAGTTTATTGCGAGAAATTTCATATCAATATTTTGAAAAATCTATGGGCTTGAGAATAGCAAATTTGAAATATTCTTAAATACATTGCTAATGTTTCACAAAGTAACTTATATTTGTAGATTTAAATAGCTGTTTATTTAATACAATATGTTATTATTAAACAAAAGCACTTTTCGTTAAATAAGAGGTTACTTCAATATCAAAAATCCTCGTAAGTTAGAGTAATAAATATTAGTGAAACACGCTCAACACTGTTCGTCTAAAGCATCATCATAATCCTATATCTGAACAAAAATAATCAAAAAGAATGTAGTTAGTATAGCGTGTTTTAGGTATTTGAATAGCTTCTTATCTTATGTGATGCTTCATGGATAATGAAACTCTTTCAGTTTCTGGTGTCCAAATTATGAGTAATTGTATTTCTAAAGCATTTAGTACTCAAGAAATTATTTTTTTGAAGAAAAATATCTTTTGAAAAAAAAAATCTCTTTAACTTTTGTAACATGTATGTATCTGAAAGTAGAAGTCAATCTTCTTTGTTGTTGACAGACCAGCCTCAAATTAGAGTTATGCAATTAATGTACTTTTTCGGGTAAGCAATAAACAATAGCACAAATTGTCGTAACTGGAGAACTTAACACGAATAATGCAAACTTGACCAACCAAAAACAAAAGAGATCATTAAAAACTTTTTTAACAGTGGCAAACAAGCACAACAAAATTTGAAACATAAAAATAGTCAAAGTCCAAAGTGTTGCTGCAAATGATGTCAGAGAGTCGCAGTGGTGCCAATATAGAGTTTGAGTGATGCCTCAAACGAGACCCGTGTCGTGTTGACATCAATTGCAACTTTGTAATTCCATTTCACACACTCATGATTAGCAATTTTTATTACCTGTGCTTTGCTTCAAAGTAAATTGAGACTGCTTGTTTTGTACTACTGCTATTAATTGGTGGCTGCTTGCTTTGTACTCTTTATGAAGTTGTCGAGACTTAAATAGAGCAGATTTCACCCAAATTTACTATTCAACCACTTACCTCTACCGACACACTTGCCTCTACCAAAAATACCTGATAGGTCTTTCATAAGTTTTCAAATGACTTCACTTAATGATATTTGCATCAATTGCGTGAGAAAACCCCCATACAAGGAGCACCTGTGCAAAGCATGTAAGTTTTTGCAAATAACTTGAACAGCAAGTACATTAATCTCACTCTGAATTAGGCTATAGAATAAAATACAAAACTTTGTGACGTTAGAAGTTGCCACAGGCAGTCAGCGTTGGCAGATGAAAAACCATGCGATGCAGAGGGTAACGATGCTGGGTTGAGGAAATTTTAAAAAAACAGCTTGAAAATTAAGAAAAAATTAAAAAGGCTTGCTGGCTTTTTAATGATATTTTTGCTTTAATATATTTGTTTTAAAACTTTATCCCTGTCGCTAAAAAAATGGACCCAAATAGACGCTTGTCAATAAAGAAAGATGCGGTGGTTCTGGAATTTAAAGAAGCCCCAAATTGACATGTCATGTTCCAAGTCAACGTTCTTTGATATAAACCTTACCACCACGCATCTACATTGCGACTTAAGTGTAAGCGTCATCTCAACTACTCCGTTGTTTTATCGTGATTGTTGATCTGCATGTCTTGTGCTTCAGAGAATTTTACAGTCTTATTTACGGGTATATAGCGTACCAAAATTCCCCATCAACACCTCCTCTCATCGACTACCCTCATTTTGTACAATAATCAACAATGCCGCCGAAAACCGCACCCGCCTTATGTCAAACATGCAAGAAAGAACCAGTTTACAGTCAAGGTTATTGCAAAAAATGTTTGTGCTCATATATACAGATTTTATGATTTCTCTAACATCTTGATTAGGCCACGAAGATTTTGTCAAGTTCATTGAACGATTAACACCGCGTCCATATCCCGGTCGTTATTAGTACTCGTACGAACATCTACGAACATCGATATTCTCTGTACAATATTGTTGCAGTGATATGAAAAGAAATGCATTTTGTAACATCATAGTTGTAGAAGCAAGCACTCCTTGAGTCTAAAAAGATTCATGTCAGTATCCTTCAATACAGAATCATCGTTATCTTTAAAGGCACGAGATTGAGCCCTGAATTTGCTCCTGTCCAGACGATGGCCGCACTACAGACGAAGCTGTGTACTTATTTGTATCCGACGATTCATGTCTGTTACCCACCCATGTTATTATCCGAAGAATAAAATCTACTTTCAATTTTTAACCAGGAAACAACTTGTTAGTTAGATGACTGACTCTTTGACGTAGTGGCATTATAAGATAAAGCTGTCAGCTGGGAACTGGAATATATAGCAACTAGACTTTGGGGTTTTAGTTATTGTGGCTTAGGGTTGTAAACCAGACGATTCAAGAATTAGTAGAATTCATAAAATAAAGAGCCAGGAATGCCTTTATTTCGAATTCCAGTCCGATTAGCGCCATTAGTTGCACGCCATTTTAACTATCAGATAAGAAGAATGTCGAAGGAAAGGTTTGACGGTCCGTTGGTTTGGATTGACTGTGAAGTATGCGAGTAGTATATGTAGCAAGTTGCAGATGAAGCTAACTCTACTTCAGATGACAGGTCTTAATTTTTCGAAGGATAAAATTATTGAAATAGCGTGTTACGTGACTGATGATGACTTAAATCTTGCTGAATCAAACGGGTTTGAAGAGGTTATATCATGTTCAAAATCAATCTTGGACGGAATGGACGAATGGTGCACAACACATCATGGTGATTCTGGATTGACCGCTAAAGTTCTGGCGAGCACTAACTCTACAAGAGATGTCGAACTTAAATTACTAGATTATTTGAAAAACAAATGTGGTGTTGTTAAACCAAAATCTGGAGTTCTGTGTGGAAATTCTGTACACGCGGATAAAGAATTTTTACGACGGGAAATGCCTGAGGTACCTCCGATATTTGATTTTGAGTGTAATGGCAACTAATTCTTTTAGCTTATCGATTACCTCCATTATCGTATTATTGACGTCTCTACTATAAAAGAGATTGCAGCTCGTCGAAATCCAGAGTTAAAGGCGAACGCACCTAAAAAGAAATACACTCATACAGCTAAAAGTGATATTTTAGAAAGCATAGGCGAATTACGTTACTATTACGACAATTGGCTGACTCCAGGGAAGAAATGATAATTGAGAGTGCGAGGACGTATTTAGTCTATTGATTAATTAAGTCATTCCAGAGTCAAATCGAAACTAATAACTCCTTCTTCATCGCGACTTAAAGCCCCCTCCAATCGCATGCCATCGTCCTGTAAGGAAATGGCACATGAAGATCCAGCATATTTAGTCTTCCCATTTTCAACACCACATCTATTCGCTGCTATAAAAACGGCTTCTGTTTTGCCGGTTTTTGATTCCGAATCTTTGTTTTGAAGGTTGAGAGCCAACGGATACAATCTTTGTGCCCAGTATGCAATTGTTCTTTGCTCGCAAGCTTGACCTGCCAGCAGATCACGCCTTTTTTCCTCTTTTTCAGCTGTCTCTTGAATGGGATCACTAGCAGAAAGCCAAGCCATGGGCATCAAAATCAATTTAGCATTTTGATCAAGACAGAAATTTGCAAACTCATAATTCGTAAATGGTGCCTCAAATTTCTCTGGGTTCAAATCCATACAAATTCCTAATGTTGTTTTGATGGGAGGCTCTTCTTTTCCTTGTAGGTGTAAATCAAAACTCAGAAAACCATCTGGCCCTGGCGTTGCGCCCCACGTCTCGTCAGCCTGGTACAGAAAGTGTTTTCGGTAGTTATGTAGGATTTCACCAGAAGGGGAGACGACAACAGAAGAGTTATAGATTACTTCTTGATCAACTTTGTCTTCTGTATTTTGTTGCTTGAAAAGCTCTGGATATCCTACTATGACATGACAGCCCAACTTGCGAGCTGTTTCTTGTGCCCATACAGCTGACTGCCCACTTGCTGTAGGCTCCAGATATGATTTAATCGCAGCCACCGAAGGAAATGCGTAACCAGTAAAAGCTAGCTCGGGTAAAATCAGGATATCCAAAGCATTATGATCGCCGCCTCTGTGGGCGTTTGGAGAAGAAGGTGGGAAAGCCTGCTCAGCAGTGCGTTTCGACAACCAATTTGATAAGAGCCTGTCGGCTCGCTTAATATTTGTCAAAACATCTGATCCATGATGTGAATTCAGCTGTAAGCAAACAACAGTCAACCTTCTTACAGCACCAGTCTGCATTGGGTTATGTGAGTCGTCTACTAAGACCTTCCGATGTGGTCAAACATTGTAAAGTGCAAAGGTCATGAGCGACTGTTGTCACAAGCAGTAAAATTCAGATAGAGCTCAGGGGTAAATTGTAGTAATTCACCTTGGTACCTTTTTGCTAATCTGACAGACCTCGAAGATCGATTGCGTAGTAGTTTTTTTTACAGAATAACACTTTAATATTCTTCAAGTTCTTGAGTCGCCAGAGCTTTTCTGATGATTGTTATAGAGCAATCTCTATACTTCAACTGAAATACAGGAGAATTGATTAGGTGCAAACAGGGTATTGAACAATTACAACACCAGAAACGACCATCTAAGCAGCTATAAAATGAATCTACAACACAATATGATATTCACTAAAACTAAGCTATACCGATGAATGTAAAAGTCTGGCGCAAAGAGCCTCTACTTGCCATGATTACGCCTTCGTTCTCCGAAGAAGTAAACAAATGCGAGCCGCATAGAATTAGAGCAAAACATCAGATAGATAGTACGGATATGCCCAAAATGCTTTAGCTGCGCCACAGATAGCACCTTAAAGAGAGCACACAAGTATCCGCCGCACTAGGCTTAGATGCTCGAGCCACGAGCGACGGCGGGGCGTTCAGTACCCAAGTCTCCAAGACTACACAGTGGCAGCACACTGTTGACGACAGACGTTTGCTCGTCTTGTCCTCAATTGATTTCTTTCTTATTTTCAGAGATTATTTGTAATATATTTTGTGACAATCAGGCTGTCGAAGAATGGCACAAGCGTATATGGATCCGTCGCAACAGACCGTATACGTTGCGGTGCAGCAGCAACCGCAGACTGTCTACTACGTCGAGACTGCTCCTCAGCCAACTCAAGTGATATACCAGGTTCAATCGCCCCCTGTTGCTCAACCCCCACCGCAACAGCAGAAAAGGATAGTGGTTCCTCCAGGAACATATTTGCCCGGAACTCCGCTGGTTGTTGGTTCTCATAATGTCGTTATTGAAAGATATCTGTCGGAAGGTTTGTCGATCCAGCTCAAAGTAGTAGTACTACCAAATTTTTGTATTTGTTATTAACATTTTTAGGTGGTTTTGCGCATGTTTACGTTGTTCGTTTGGAACGAAGTATACATGGCACCGATCTCGCTGTGCTGAAACGGGTGGCAGTTCCTGATAAGGAGAATTTGAATATTCTTCGAATTGAAGTGGACACAATGGTATGTGGTTATTTTGAATTGTATTGTTATATCTCATTGACCTTGAGTCTGTAAATATCTAGAAACGATTACGTGGTCATCAAAATATCGTCACTTATATAGATTCGCACGCATCGCATCTCAAAGAAGGTGGCTACGAAGTCTTTGTGCTGATGGAATTTTGCTCTGGTACGTCTCGCCTTCTGTTATAAATGTGCAATAATAACAATTGAAATAAAGGCGGTGGTCTTATCGATTTTATGAATACCCGTCTGCAGAACCGGTTTACAGAAGCAGAAATCCTAAACATCTTTAGCGACATTGTTGAAGGTGTTGCTGGAATGCATTATCTCGAACCGCCTCTTATTCATCGCGATCTTAAGGTGGAAAACGTACTTATCTCAGAGTCCGGTCGCTTTAAACTTTGCGATTTTGGATCCTCGTGTGAGCCTATTCCGGCTGGAAAAACTAGTCAAGAATGTCGTACTATTGAAGAGGATATCCAACAACACACCACTGTACAATATCGATCTCCTGAAATGATTGACGTATACCGTGGTCTTCCAATTGATGAGAAATCTGATATATGGGCCCTTGGTGTCTTACTTTACAAGCTGTGTTATTATACCACTCCATTCGAAGCTGAAGGGCAGCTTCAACTCGCTATTTTGAATGCTTCTTTTAATTTTCCACCCCATCCTCAGTATTCCGACAGAATGAAACGACTGATCAGTTTCTCCCTCAAAGAGAATCCAAAAGAGCGACCAAATATTTTCCAATTATTTCGCGAAGTTTGCAAAATGCGTGGAGTTGATGTACCTATCACCGACGTACGTATCTATAGTGTTTTTGTCACCTTTTAAGCATTACTGATTTAGTTAGATTTACACCGGCCAAGCTGCTGATCGAAGACGTATGCCTCCCCCAAGTATACCATCATCTCGTCAATCTCCTGCAGCATCTAGTACATCAAGCATAGTTCAATATGAACAACAATCTGCTCAATCGACTAAGCAACAATCCATTCCTGATATTAAACCTATGCGCCGAGGCCGAGTTCCTCCTCCGACCGCGTCTAAAAAACCTTCTGTCACGCCTTCTTCTGAATCTTCTAACCGTGTTCCTGTCAGGCCTCTTAGTCGTGTTCAGACAAGAGAGATGACTTCATCTTCCGAGATTAGTGGCTATCCCTCCTATCTACCACCACCATCACCACCTGGCGATAAAGTGGACCCGGCTGAGCTTGAGGAAGCAGAAGCAGAGTTGGCCACGAGGTTTCCGTCACTTAAGAGCTCACAGGGACCATCTGTTCAAAAGCTATCGAAGCAAGTCTTTGACAAGTATGAAGCCGCTAGTGGGGGGCGGTCTCCTCCAAAACCAGCGCGCCCAAGTGTTAAGTCTGAGCAATTGTCTGCTACTTCTATCAGATCGCCGCAACCGAAGCGTCCTCACCTTTTTACTTCTACCTCCGACTTGGGTAGCAAACATGAGTCGTCTGATACTCATAAGTACACAGCTTCGTCTGTAGTCCGACCATCGTCTAGACAGGAGGAGAGTCCGATTGAAATCAGGGCTCCATCTCGTGAGATGACGCCTTCAGACTCGAGGCGCCCATCGCTTGATACTTCTAGAACTACCAGTGGTAATTATCGATTTCCAAACCGTCCGCCATCCTCTGCCTCAGGAAGGAAGAGTCGACCCGTGAGTATGTTTATAGACTCCAGTGTTGATTTCCTTCGAAGTCTCGGACGGAGTGATAGTCCAGCTGGATCTGCATACTCTGGGCACGAGACCAATGGAAACTTGAATCCGGTATATACTGGACAGTCACAGAAGTCTGAGCACATTGAGTCAGATTTGGAATTCCTGAAGTCTCTTGATACTGGCGGATCAAATGCCGGTGACTTTCATCATCAAAGACAATCAACTGGTGGAAGTGTTCGCAGCAACTTCTCGTCAGCTTTGAGCCGTTCCGGTGCTCCTGAAATGGAAAGAAGAAGTGTAAGTACTGGCTCAAATCCTGCGAAGCACGGTAAACGAGCTAGTATGCCTGTGATCGGTCTTCCTGGTAAACTGACGGGCAAGTTTGGCGATGCATTCAAGAAATTCGAGCAGTCACCTGTTTCAACAGGAAATCCTTCATCCAATATGGAACCTCCCTCACCAAGGACCACTAGATTGCTTTCTTTTGAGCGCAAAAGAACGCCAAGTCCCGAAAAGAAGAGAGTGGACGAGGATAAAGTTCATAGCGACAATACTGGTGGAGGTTTACGAATGCATATTAGACGTGCATCTTCATCAAAACTTTTCCGCCGCAGCTCATCCAGTGGACGTAATACTCCACAACAGAAGACCGGAGGCAATACATTGCCAGTGATAATTAGTCCTAGTGCTAGTGCAACAACTGGCAGCGATACTACTGCCGCGACGGGAACAAGCGGAGCTACTGCATGGAATGGCGCAAAAAATGCGCCTAATATCTCGGATGCTATGGCAGAACGTGCTGCGGCAAGAAACTTGCGTGATAATGATGCTGAAGCCATGCCTCCACCTGCGACAGTGCCTAAGCCTAGATCGAAGGCTGGTTTGAAGCAGTCTCCATCTATCGTTCCGGTCCCAGAAAAGCCGTTGGCATTAGGGAAGTCAAGTACAAGTACCTCACAGTTCCCGATTAGAACAACTTCTGCCACAGGTTCAGCGCATAGACCTAGAGCTTCTAGTATACAGAATAGAGTACAGGCTCTACTAGATCAAAGCCAAACCGTACCAGTAACGAAAACGGCTTCTGGATATGGAAAGTACACGGACAAGGAGGAACCTTCAGTTGAGCCCGTGCTTAAACGTGCTGATACTATCGGTGTTGTTGAAGATTCACCTATTCCTGATACTTATGTCAAGATCGAACCACTTGGAGATCTGGAAGCTAAATTAATGACCTATGATTATGGAACGGCAGTTCCTCCTGAACCGACAGAGTTTGATGAATCAAACTTTTTAGCGCAAGCAAGACAAAAGAGCTCTGTTGATGGTAGTCATTCCAGATCCCATTCTCGTCAGCATATGCGGGAACACTCCAAGAATAACGCCAGTGTTAATCTTATTGATCTTCGGGCTCCATCTCCTTTGGAAAGCACTAGCATTTACGGTGCAAGAGCTCGGCAAAATACCAATAGCACTGACGCTTCTTCTGACAGACCTGTGCCTCCTCCTAAACCTGCTAAGCTACATAGCACAGGAGCATCAAGTGTATTAGGTTCACCAATTCGAGGTCCTGCATCCATCCCATCAACGAATAATTCACCCAGAAGAGTAGGACATATACGCAAATTTGTTCATGAAATTGCCGATGAGAAAAACTGGGAAATGTCGTTTGAGAAGAAATTTCCAAGCTTACCTGGAGTCGACGATGATGACGATGAAGAAGTTGACGTTGAACAATTGTTGGAAGACGATTTCTCTAAAATGGACGTAAAAGAACGAATGAAGAGATTTCAGTAAGTGCATTCAAACAAAAGGAATTTGGATCTGAAGTGAATGAAAACGGTAGGGTGCGGAGTAGTTAAAATATGTTGTCTTATTCTTGTGAGGAAGATAAAGAAAGTGAAGAGAAAATCAGATTACGTTGGCATAGCATTTTTTTGTTATAGAATTCTTGAGTTTTCAACGCATTGCTATGTTTCTGCTATATTTTTCTCTTTCTCATTGGATTTTGGTGTTAGTCAATGTTATTTTTTATTCATGTTTACTCGTTAAATACCGTAATCTGTAATTAGAAGTTTTACCCAGGTTAAACTTCGCAATATTGCATTTGTTCTGCGAGTAGTGTGCGTAGAGATTCTGACGTGAACCCTATTGTCCCAAAGCGGTTGGGAGCAAACAGTAAGTTGGGATGAGAGTAAACAAACCGTGTTCCTCCCAACTTTACCAGTCCTGGAGAAAACATCACTCGGCTACACGAGTAACATTCTTACTGAAGTGCTGCATTGAATATTTTACGAGAGGAGAAAAGTAGCCCATAAGACTGAGCCTGCTCTTACTGCGTTATTGAGAGAGCGTTGATTGTGAGCTGATTTTGATTTTGACTGTCAACAGCCTACCGTGAATCACCTACTCATTAAGCGAACACCAACCAGTCAAGGTAGTTACAAAGTTTACATTTGATTTATTAAAAAGATATATTGTTATGAACAGTCAGGAAAGAGCAATGGAAGTAAATCATGTTGAAGCTACATTTGATGATAAGACCAGCGATTATTTGGCGTTAAGAGTTGGTACAGCTGTTCAAAATTTGGGAAAGAAGAATGACGGTGTGTCTCCTGATACTTTAGACGCTATTGCTGAGGTAAGTATACTTTCAGCCTGTATCGTCTCTATTGCTTATTAGTGTTTACAGTATTTACATGGACCACCTACGCCAGATTCTGAGATAGCAGATGAGAATGAAGACGATGACGGAGACTCAGATAAAGAAAATATAGACCCTGATGAACTGTCTGCTCAAAAGGCTAAAGAGTATTGCTTATCAATGCGAAAACCTCTGAAGGAGTACAAAGTTCATCTACCAAATCACGAACAAAAACTCGAGAAACTAATTCCAAAGCACGAAGAGCCATTTGATTTGAGTATTTCAACATCTGAGATATACGGCGAAGCAAATGATAACATGACCTCACATTTTCAACTTTTTTCAACTCCTGGATTAAAAGCTGATGTGCCTAGAAATACTGATAATGACAAAGAGGCTAGTCTGTTTCCAAATACTTCCACATTGAAGGAACACATTCTACAAGCTCAAGCACAAGAAAGACAGCCTCTGTTTAGATCTCCGTCAAAAATCTCTAAAACTACACCTTCTGACACACAGAGACTCTCATTGGTCAGTCCGAGCAAATTTGCTTCTTTTTCTGCTCTATGTAGATTACCATCGAAGAGCTCACTGCAAAGTCGTGAATATGAGTTAATTCCCTCGGTGAAGTTAGGAATTGCAGGTCATCAAGCTATTGATAATCAGATGGAGAAAAGCCCGAAAGCAAGCTTATCAGGTTTTGTTCGAAATTTTGAGGGCGGCAGCGTTTCGTCAGTATATGATTTACAAGGGACCAGTGACGATCAATTTTTAATGACGTGCAATTATGCAGGAGGATTGAATGAAGAGCATGAATGTGCCGGTCAAATGTTGAAGAAGCGAATGACAAGCACTCGAAATCTAAAGCTGGATGTTGCTCTTGAGAGACCTAGCTCTGGATTCTATCGAAGCTGTGATAGACTTTTAGGTGAATTTAATGTGAGCTTTAAAAAGTCATTTGGAATAGGACATAGCAGGGAAGATTCTGAACCGTTTAATATCTGCAAGGTTGAAGGTTTTGTTATTTGCTGCCAAGGTAAGTAGAGATTCTGAACACTGATGAAAATCCTGATTTGTTCCAGAACAAGGGTTTACGCGTATGGTTCTCGAGGCAAGAAAGTTCCCGCTATTATTGCATGCTCAGCCGCAAAGAAATGGGGAGCCGTCTTCTGCAAATGATCGTAAACTATTTCGGTTTGTGCTTGAGCTTCCGACAAAGCTGGGACCAGGTTCGTATCCTAATAGTAAATTCAAGGTTCAGATTAATTATTTTTTTGTTTTGAATGTTTATGAGAATAGGATGAGTGGAATTCAAAATAACGTGGAGCATTTACGTTTTGTGAAACCAATTATGTTTTTTAATACGTTTGAACAGTTTAAGTCGCCAATCCCAGTAGGAATACCGGCTTATGGCAGTGGTAGATTGGGCGGGCGACATGGATATGAAGTTGGAGGATGGCTTTGGAATTCAGTTGCAGGATTGGCGTCGCCATCTCCACGACGACAACGATTCACTAAAGAGAGTGAGCTTGTCAGAATTAGAGTTGAGGAGAGTGATAAAAAACCTGCGTATACCTCTGGTGATAAATTTCCTGTGATTATAACTGTTACGAATGGTAAAGATACTGGAGTCACTATTTCAAGAGTACGAATGAGATTTATTCAATGTCTTCGCTACTATAATATTGAGAGTCAGTACCGATTAAGCAATAGGGTGATAAGTGAAGTGAAATATAGAGCACCTGTTTTGATGCATAAGCATGACTGTGATCTTTCTGTGGAACGCTGTATACCAGGAGAAAGAAAAACATATCTGTGCTATATTGAAATTCCGAAGTATGTTGTATCGATGGATTACAAGAAGCTCTTTAAGGTGGTTAATGTTGTGAAGGTTAGTGTGGGGGTAAGTCGTGGGTCAAGTCTACTGATGATGAGCAAAGATTGGGTGTCTGCGAACTTACATGTTCCTGTTCAATATCCAGAGGTGAATGCAGATGTGATTAATGAACGTCGAAATGGGTTTGAAGATACAAGACGTAATATTAAGATACCCGATAATGATGATCAAAGTGGTTTTGAGAGATTTATTACACAAAGAAGAAGCTTAAACACCAGACAGCAGCCTGTTGTTTCGACTGAACGGCGAAAGTCAAGAAGAGCCGGCGGAGCTGGATATGTTGAGGGAGCGTCTATTTCCCAGAAAAGTGAAATTGATGCTTCTTCGAACAGAAGAGATGCGGAATTTGCTTTTCAAAAACGTTATAAATATGCTGAAAGGGAGCCCAGAGAAGAATTTCAGAGAAGCCTATGTGGAGATAACAGTGAGCATGAAAATTCTTTCGTTGGCAGCAAGTTGTTTGTTTGATATGAGGGATAATTACAATTGCAAACAATCGATTACTAACTGGTTATATTACATAAACGTCTACGTATTCTGAAATGACAATATATTTTTCCTACAATTTCCAAATGATTAGCTATTAAAAGCCCGTTTTGAACGAGTGAGTTGTTTTTAAAAGATTTTAGGTTGAAGTTAAAGAATAGCATAATTCGCGTAAATATGGAAAGTGCGAAAATAAGGTTAGACTTAACAGCATTTGACGTTGAGCCCGTTTCCTTATTATCTGCAGTGCTAAGCTCACAGTCTTTTTCTAAACGACTAAACCTGTCAGCAAATACGTTGTAATAGAGCCAGCTAATTAGAAGTGACATTTTCAAATGATCTGACTGTTAGAAGTAGACAAGTGGCAGAATCTCAGCAATCAAATTAAGAATGGAAGCTATGACGCGCACACAGATCAATTTTAAGGCTGAACGACTTGAACGAATAAATTGACCGCATGTCAAGTTAATTGATTAGTGTATGAAATTGGCAACTACACAATTAGTTTTTTATAGCTATTGAAGGAAGGGCCACGTTGAGAAGCACTGTAAGTGATTACCGAGCAGGAATATAGCATCTACGACGGTTGAAGCTGACAACAGATACTATTGGATAAAATACTTAGTGATTTCAGAAAACGAATGACGGACAATCAACCATATTATAAAAGGGCGATTCTTGATTTCAGTCCATCATCTTCCGGCAACGGCGAAGGGCATCAGAAGACGACACAACGGGCGCAGACGCAAAAGTGTGCAGCTGACAAGAGCAGCGCGGCAGAAGCGACACAGACCAGTGCGAGGCCTCATCGGCGCCCCGGGGTTGGAGCGACTGAACCACAGAGTGTCGCCGTTGTCGTCGCAGATTCGTCGGTGTAACACTCTGAACCGGTTGCAAACGAAGGCTGGACCTGCGCCGCGCGCTAAGAACATTTAATATGACGTCAGAGGCTTGAACGGAGACACGTGCGGCGGAGGAAGCACAGTCTTTTGCTGCTTCGCGACGGCGGCGGGTTGCAGCGCGCTGGGAAAACAAGAAAAAAAGAAGTCCCCAAGGTTGAGTGTGTCTTACAGATTGCCGACGGCCACGACTGTTAAAAGAGAAAACCACGAGTAAAGCAATTTATCTAAATTACCTTCTAAATTGGGTAACAAACCATATAAGAGATGCGCACTCTACTCTGGATGCCAGTGCTAAGTTTGTTGTTGATTTACTGCTGCATTCGGCAAATTGCAGCGGTGGCTTTCGTTTTTTTGGCGGCACCAGCGTCGTGTTTGCCGTTTTGCTTGTTCCAACTCTCGCCGTTACCCGCCTTCCGCAGGCGCTCTCCCGCACTTCTCCGCTCCCACTTGGTTGCTGTATTATCATTCTGTTTATACGACCGCGCATAAATGATGCAAAATTTATCACGCAGTTGTACTCCGCACCTCTTATTAGTTAATTCCGCTCACGCGCTGACCTCGTCGTGGCTGCAAATACGCATGTAGTTGAGACAAGATGCCTCCGTATGCATGCGTGCGGCGCTCTGAAACCTGAACTTAGTCTAGCGTCGGTTCAAGCGTGCGGCCACCTTCTCTCGCGTCGCAGCGAGCGAAAGCGAACGGAGCGGGCCCAATTGTTCACTTTCACCTTGTGCTTCTCTGTCTTTGGCAGGCTCCTTGTCAAATCTCAGTTCTTTCGGTTTTTTTAACATTTGCCGCCTCTTACCTGTTTTCTATTTCTTCTTCTATCTAGCTTGTTACTTCTCTTGCAATATCAGCTACAACCTCTGCTACTCTACCCTGTCGTCTCTTGTTTCGTTTTACCTTCTCGGTTCACTCTTGATTCTCTTTGTTGTTTTGTAGCAATGCCGCTCTCCGCAGCTGAGCTCAAATCTGATACTTCTGCTACCGTGTCTTCTCCAAAGCCTGTTCATCAAGGGCCTACTATTGTTTCTTCTAGCCCTATCGTGCGCTCTGATCCAGCACCTGATAGCGAAAAGAATGAGTCCTTGGATGGTTTCAGCGAGGAGCTTGGTCTCGAAGCACAGCCAAGTTTAGACCTGGGATCTTCCTCTTACCCAGACTCTGAGTATCTTGTTACTATTTCTGTGACAAACGTACGTATCGCTGCCATTGCTTCTTTAATAGAAACTAATTATTGTAGTTGCCGTACGTTGTCCGCTGGCAGGAACTCAAAGACCTTGTAAAGGAGATCATTCCTGCGGCCGCAATTGTTCGCTCAGAGGTCTTTACTATTGACGACAATAATAAACGTTCTCAAGGGTCTGGATCTATTGTGATTCGAGGTCGACAGCATGCAGACCAGTGCGTCAGTAAGTGCTCATGAAGTTTTATGGGTTTACAATCGCTAACAGAGCTAGGCACTCTCAACGGCTACGAGTGGCATGGCAGACAACTTGCAGCCACTATAATCCCTGCAATGGCTTATTACCCCTCTGTTGCCTCTACCATGCCTTACACGTCTTACCATAGTCGTGGACGAGTTTCATCGCCGGCATCGTACCCTTATGGTGTTCCTACTGGAATGCCACCGTACGGAATGGTTCCCTATGGAGCACCTGCTCCATACCCAGATTTTTATGATCCTTCTTTACCGTATGGAGTCATGCCGGTTCCTGCTCAATTTTACTCTCCGGCACCGCTGCACAAACCTACCCAAACTACAAATCAGAGAAGAAGCCAAAGCAACGGCGCTATGCATCCCCAACCAGTTGACAAGCGGAAAGTCTTCATTGGCAATATTCCATTCACGACACAGTGGCGCAATCTCAAAGAGTTCGTTCAAACAGTTGCTAAGGCAGTGCGCGTCGATATAATCATGAATGAAGAAAATCAGTCTCGAGGATTTGCAATTGCAGTATTCTCCACAGATGAGGATGCACAGCAAGTCATTGACGCACTTGATGGTCAAGAGTTTGAAGGTCGAGTATTGACTGTCAGAATTGACCGGTATCCTGATACGAAGCCTACTGCTGCCAATCTGGCTTACTATGCTGCATCTGCGTCGTCATCCTCAGCATTGACTTCAAGTTCATCGAGTGATTCATCTACTGGATCAAAAAATTATACTACTTCGACACAAATGAACGGCACAAGTGGCTTCATAAATGGCAATGCTAAGAAATATCAAAAACATACAAGCACAGGTAGTGCCTCTGTGAGCAGATCAAATAGTTACAGCTCGCCTGGTCCGCAGTATTACTCTCCACAATATACACCAGACTTATCTGCTTCTGGGCCAGGTGCACCAGGCTCTTGGACAGGGTCTGTTCCCGTTTCGGCCGCAGCAGCGGCCGCTGCTGCTGCTGCATACTGGAGTGCCGCTCAACAGCAGGCCGTTGTCGCTGCACAGTATCAACAAATGCCTCCAGGATTTGCTGTGCCAATGCAAAATCAATTCCAGAATATGCCTTTAATGCCTTCACCGGCAGCTGCTGCGGCGGCAATCTCTGCGCATACAAGACAATCGGTCCCTGGACTCCAATCGCTGGCGTACCCTCGACAAATGTCTGGGCCTTACGGAGCTATGCCTCCTGCTCCCATGATGGGAGGTCTCGTGGGCTCTTCGCCCATGAACACAGCAATGGCACCTCCACCTGCATCTGCACCCGTTCCAGCTTCTGCACCTCCACCTGTAGTGACATCCACTGCTACGCCGCAGAAGTAGATGAATCTGCACACAATCGGAAAAAGTAGCAAAAGAGATTAGGTCATTTTATTTGTTTGGGAAAATAGATTGGAGTTTCAATGATTTGATTTTTTAAGTAATACGTTTGTTTGTCTTGGTTATTTGCATTTGTATATTTCAAAATCCTTTTTCTCGTTTTGTTTCTGTTTTATTTCTGTTCAAGGCGAGGAGGTTATTGCTGGAAAACAAGTTCATTAATTTATGTTATTTTCTCTATTTTTTTCTATTTTATGTTTGTAATTAGTTTAATGAAGTATTATTTTTTTTCCCGAGACTACGCTTTTTTCTCCGTTTATTTGTGAACAAGGGTAATTTCTGAACAAGGGAAATTAAGAACAAGGCCGTGATCACGGCTTCGAATCCCAAGCAAGAACTCCCATCAAGTTGATGGTTACGAAACCTTAATTTGCAACTTGGGTTGGTTTTAAAAATAGATGGGACTTGGTTTCAGACCGCTGCGGTTACGCCTTTCTTTTTTTTTGGTTAATTAGGCCGGGAGGAGGTTGGAACAAAGCCATGTGTTTCATCTTTTGGAAGATTTGTTTATTTGAGTATTGTTGTCGAATAAGAAAAAAATAGAAGAAGGATTATCACTGGTGAAGGAGGAACTGAGTGTTCAAAGGAGAAGAGAAGTTGTGGTGAACTAAGGAAAAAAAAATAAAATAGGAGGAATTGGGTGAATAAGGGCTAAGAATGGCAAAACGTGGGGAACTCTAATAATTGTCATGTCGCGTTGTCTCCAACGTCTCAGTTCAACTTCGACTTGTTTAATATCTAATCAATGGTTTCACGCATTCATATTGCTAATGGCAACTGACTTTCACATTTTTGTACACAAGAGTGTTAATAGTTATTACTCACAGCTTTCGTAGTTCAAATGTATGACAGAATTTAGTTTTTTTCTTGGTGATGATTTTGATTAGGTGAACGTTGTTGGTCAGTAATGGTAGTGGGCAAAAAGAAGGGGTTTCGCCAATATTTCATAGCTTGTCCAGATTTTCCCATTGATTGCTAATAAACATGGGCAATTATTCTTCAGAGATTATCGAGACACAAAAATAGCATAAAGTATTTACTATAAAAAAGAACAGGCATACAGGTTTAGGCAAGATTTATTGAGACAACAGGTACAGGAACACGAAGTTGGTTACTTAATGAATCAGTGGCTATTGCAGTGATAGCAATGGAACTGGATTTAGATGAAAACATTTATAAGCAATGATGTACTGGCTGGCTCGTACAGCAAAGATTGAGAAATCTATAGGAGATTATCTGGATGCTTTGTGAAATTATACCTTCGGGTAAATACGTTTTGATCAGAGTAATATTATTAATAATGAATAACCTTGAGACAAAATAGAACCGTTGGCATCAATTCGACTAATCTCTGCATGCTACAGATGGCAAGCTTATTGACAAAAGTGGGCGGTCCAGAAAGAGGCAGTTTGAATTTTGAAATCAACGGTGTCTGATTGCGTGTATTTAAAACAGTTAGATAATGCGTCAGAGGGACGAAAAAGAGAACAGAAGCGACCCTAGCCAGCATTAGATGCCGACAAAAACCGTGATTAGTGCGGACTTACAAAAGTAGTCAACTCTGGCTCATCTGCGTGAAAATACTTGCACGGTATGCAAAATCTCTGGCTTGATCGCGTGAAAATACTTGCGCGCCCTTGATTTTTGCATACCGTGCAAGTCATGTAACGTTGACCAGGGTCGCACCGTTGATTTTGGTTTTGATCATTCCTTCTACAAGGATGTCTCTTTTTATATATTCTACAAACCGCGTCTTGTCATACCTTGCCAGTCTTGCCGATTATGGTGCTCTGGTGATTTGTAGCTTTGCTCGTGGTATTTCTAGGATATTGACCATCCTATTACCCTTTTTGGCAACTTCTAGCCTGATACCCCTGTGAAGAGTAACCCTGTAACCTACTCCATAACTGGTCTACTCTCTTCATATTATCACATCGTGACAACAATCAAGTCTTCAATCATTTCGAAAATCTGGAAATAAGCAGATCTCCGCACCAAACCTTATTTTCAATGAGCCGCGTCGCCTAACAGCAACGCGTTACATCTTAACTCCGGCGATAAGCAAAAGACGATGATAAATCGTTCAAACGTGACTAACAAATTTCATCTCAAACTGACCCCCCACACTTTCGATCATCAAATATTTAAGTAGTGTGGTAGTCACTCTTGTATCAATTAGTTTAATTGAGTTTTGATATACAGGTTAAGATGGCTGATTTTGGAATTGAGAATTTGTTCTCTGTTAAGGGGATGGTTTGTGTGGTAACTGGTGGAGGAACAGGTACGATTATTTTTTACTACATTTCCAAAGAGGGTAGATTACTGATAAGTTAGGTATTGGACTTATGATGTCTACTGCTTTGGAGAACAATGGCGCAAAGGTTTATATTCTTGGTCGTCGCCTCAATGTTTTAGAGAACTCAGCGAAACTGTATGCTAAGCATGGAAATATGATTCCGTTACAATGTGATGTTACAAAGAAGGAAGATTTGCTTCGTATTACTGAAGAAATCAAAAAAGTTGACGGAAAGGTTGACTTGTTGGTTGTCAATTCTGGCATCATGTCGCAGAAGCTGAACGATTTCACTCCCGAAATTAAAGCTGATCCAAAGAAATTGATGGATTTCTGGATGAACAAGAGTAGAGAATCGTGGGACGATACGTTTTCCGTTAACGTCACGTCGGTTTTTTTTACTAGCGTTGCTTTCCTTGAGTTGCTTGATCTCGGGAACAAAGCTCGCGCTGAGGGAGCTCCAACCTCTCAAATCGTCGTTACTTCTTCAATCGGTGGTTTCCTCCGAGTGACGCCGTTCGCAATGACATACAATGCTTCCAAAGCTGCAACTACTCATCTTGCAAAGATGTTGGCTACTTTTTTTATCGACTATCAAATTCGTGTCAATATCATCGCTCCTGGAATGTACCCTTCCGCAATGACTGGAACTATGGATGAGAAGGATAATAAGGTCACATTACAGAGCTTTCCAACGAATGTTATTCCCCTTGGAAGAGCCGGCGCGGATGAAGAGATGGGTGGATCTATTTTGTACTTGGCGAGTCGAGCGGGTGGATACTGTTCGGGCTCAGTCTTGGTAACTGACGGAGGACGACTATCGATTTTGCCGAGTACATATTAAAAAAGTAGAAAATTAGACAGGATTTTGTAATCCTACAAAAGTGAAATTTTACCTAAACTTGAATAATAACTCAGTGATTACCACTTAATCAGTCAGATATTGTGCTGAACTGCTTTTATTGTAACTATGTATAACAGCACTAATCCATTTACGTTCAATCGTCAAATATTACTACCTTATTCGCTCTAAAAACAAGTCTTCTATCACCCAACAAACTTCCAAAAAAGGCACGCCCAAAATTATGAAAAAGTCTACAAACCGCCATATCCAGCATGCTGCGGCATTCCCGACTGGCCCATATATCCACCTTGCAGCTCCTGAGCCCGTCGCGACATTTGCTGCTGCTGATGTTGATGATAGTCTGCAAACCAAGGATGCTTGAGAGCGTCTCTAGCCGATATTCTGTTTTCCGGTCGTAGTTGGAGTAATGCGAGAAGTAAGTCGAGCGCCAAGTGGTCTACTTGTGGGAGAATAGCGTGCATGTCTTGAGGAGGGTAAACGGGGAAATTTGGTCTGTAGTTTGGTAGTTGAGAAATACCTGGCCACGAAAGTTCGGATGGTGTACCCATCAATCTAAAAATTTTCTGAAGCTGATCTTCGTTCGTTGTTCCAGGAAACAGTGGACGGCCAGTATACATTTCAGCCATGATACAACCAGCAGACCACATATCGATCGAAGTAGAGTAAGTTCTTGACCCAAGTAAAACATCGGGAGCTCGGTACCACAACGTGACAACTTCATTTGAAAAGGTGTTAACCGGGATACCAAATGCCCGAGCCAGACCAAAATCACCAAGTTTGAGTTGTCCCTTTGTGCTGATAAGCAAATTTTGTGGTTTCAAATCACGATGTAACACTCTATTGTCATGACAGAAAGCAATTCCGGTAAGAAGTTGGTACATAAACGATTTAATCGTGGCATACTCCAACGCCCCATGGTCACCTCTTGCGTCCATATATTTCTTCAAATCACGATCCATGTGCTCAAACACCAAATTCAATTTATTCTCAGTGTGAATGACGTCGTAGAGTGCAACAATGTTCTCGTGCTTGAGCTCCTTCATGAGAGAAATCTCGCGAATGGCAGTCGACGGTGTACCTTCTTCACTGTCGAGATTAATTTCTTTCATAGCGACCAGCTCGCCGGTGGCGCGATTACGTCCTTTGTACACGGTCGCATAGGTACCTTCACCAAGCTTCTCAAGCCTTAATAGTTAGATTTGTCAAATCTGTTATAAGGTTTAAACTTACTGTTGATATTGTGAAGTGCTCGACATTATCGCTGATGTACTTGAAATGAACCATGTTCAAAGGTGTATATACTTTCAGAGCATCCTGTGCGGCTTAAATAAAGTTAGCTTGTGTTAAAGAGCTTATTTACAAACTTCTGGAAGTTGCCCATCTTACTTATTATTGAAAAACATAGCCGCAGTTTGCTTATTTATATAATATATTTCTTGATAGTTCTGATTTTCAGTTGATAAACTATGCGTTTTGTGACAGTTTTTCTTATTTTGAGATAACATTTATCTATGATTTGCTCTTGCTTAGTTTACTTCAAGGACTAAAAATTATGAAGAAGCTGATATGCTCTGATTCATTATTGTAGAACCTCAAGCAGGTTATAGACAATTTGAAGGAGTTTTTATTCGAGGAAAAGATATTCTATTAAGTGCGTTTTTTTGATCAAAAAATATCCTGAATCGGACGCTTGACAACTGCTTAGGCAAACTGATTATATATGCCCCTATATGCATATACTGGCCTCGCTGGTCAGGAAATGGCTCTAGACAAAGAGCAATTTTAAACCGCTGTTTGAGAAGAAACAAAAATTAGTGGTTTGTCAATAAAATTTCCAATCACGACACAGCTATTGGTAGATCTGAGCAATTCGAAACACTTGTGAGGGACAATGAGTGCAAGTCAGTTTTTTGAATAAGAGACCAGAGTTTCACATTTGTCTCATATACATTTGTCTCATATAATTCTGCTTTGTTTTATAGTAGTAACATTGGTACTAGAAACTGGATGGTTTTTAGAATGCGGATTAATAGGCTTTACTCTAATTTTTAGACTTCTTAGATCCCAACATTGAATCACCATCAAAAAAGGTAGTATTGTGCTTGAATTCTTTGTTCAGACCGGCCCAAGAAGCATCACACAAAAACTCATGCAGGTTCAACTCCTTGCTCTTCAGATGCTGAGCTCATTTTTACTTTGCTGAACAGTAGACAAATTTTCTGATCGTTTTCTATGTGGCCTGTTCCTTCTAAAACTACATTAGAAGACTGATATCATAAATGCCTTCTTAGAAGACTGATAAAAAGATTGATAAAAGATCACTTATGATATTAGCCTTCTGAAGTAGCATTCGAGGGAACAAAAGTCTTAGATAAATATCAGATGATCTAAGGGCAATCCTCTGTCATGTTCCCTTCAGTGGAGAAGTGCTTTTTATATGTTTTGTTATGTTGAGAATTAAGTGTCTTTTCAAATTGCCTCAACTAAGCACCACTATATGTCCAATGAAATCAAACGAAATATACAAAATAAGTAGCAAAAGAGATGTACAAGTTCGCAGAAAGAGATACAAAATACAGATGCCACACTATACCTCTGAGATCTGATTTGGCAACCAACCCAGCAAGTAACTCACAGAAATCAGACTGGAAGTCTGTGGGTAAGGTTTGCTCAATTGAGAGGATCTGTTCGGTCTAAGATAGAGCCGCACGAACAGGAGGATATATGGTGATAGATTAACACAATGCAGTCGGATGATGCAAAAACCCAAGATAGTCACACAAAATCTAATAACGCCAACCATACGCCAAATACCAATGATATATACAAAAAGGCAGAGACCACGTAGAAGAGAATGCTATACAGGATCACGAGAAGGGGCTGGTGTAGCCAGCGAACCACGGATGCGCGAGCGCGTCAGCCGCGGAGATGCGACTGTCAGGGTTCAGCTGGAGCATCGATGCGAGCAGATCAAGCGCGAGCGGATCCAGCGTCGGGAAAATGCGGGAGAGGTCCTGTGCGGGGAAGAGCTGAAACACCGACGGCTTGTAGTTTGGCAGCTGCGCGACTCCGGGCCACGTGACCTCTGACGGGGTGCCAAGGAGACGGAATATGCGTAGGAGCTCGTCCTCGGCGGAGGCCCCGGGGAACAGCGGGCGGCCGGTGTGCATTTCTGCGAGAATGCAGCCCGCGGACCACATATCGATGGACGTGGAGTATGAGCGCGAGCCGAGCAGCACATCAGGCGCGCGGTACCAGAGCGTGACAACCTCGTTAGAGAAAGTGTTCACGGGAATCCCGAAGGCCCGCGCCAGGCCGAAATCGGCTAGCTTGAGTTGGCCCTTGTTGCTTATTAGCAGGTTCTGGGGTTTGAGGTCGCGGTGGAGCACGCGGTTTCGATGGCAGTACTCGATGCCGGCCAGCAGCTGGTGCGTGAACGAGCGTAGGGTTTTAGGGTCTAGCGCCCCGCGCCGGCCATCGATGTATTTTTTGAGGTCGCTGTCCATGTACTCAAACACCAGCGTCAGTCTGTTCTTTGAATGGACGACGTCCAGCAGAGACACCACTGCCGGATGATGCAGCTCCTTCAACAACGAGATCTCCCGGATCGCGGTCGACGGGGTGCCTTCGTCGCTGTCAAGCGCAATCTCCTTCAGCGCGACTAGCTCCCCTGTCGCGCGATTCCGTCCTTTGTACACCGTAGCATACGTTCCTTCTCCAAGCTTCTCTAGCTGCTGATACTGCGCCGCTCCCGCCATTCTCCGCGATTCAGATCAACGCGATTTACTGTGTTCTTCGTGGAAAACGCGGTTGCCGTAGCCAGCCCCTGTGAGCGAGTCGCAGTCGATGAGCACGCAAATGTTAGCATTCTGGGGTCGGTACTGCTAGTTAGACACGTGTGGCGAGTAGCTGTGGCTTTAGCGTGGCCGTGCTGTATAGATCCGGTGGTGCGGCTGTGCATGTGACCGGGGCGGTGCGGTCAGCTGTCCCCAGCGCTGAGCTTCCCCGGATGCCTCTTTTCTTTCTGCTCATTCCCGGTTGCCGACTGCTTTCCTCTGCTCTTGTTATATTGTCTTTTTTAGCAGAGAAGCTGTGCCGAGCATATACATATATATATGGGTCCTCGCGTAAAAGACCCATTTCTTGCAATCGCGCCCGAGCGAATCGCGGCCGTAGACGCGTCCGACGATGAGAGTCTTTTTTCTCTCTGGACTGTATTTTCGAAATGTGCAGAGTCCTTAGAAAACGGACGACGGCTGGAAAATCTTTCTTGGAGACTGTGGAACCGCGAACACTCACTTTCAAGCAATTTCGCCTGTCTATCACTCTCCCCGCCGGAGTTATCCTCGTCGGTTGAGTCCGAGGTCTCCGAATCTGCGTCGAGGACAAAGTCTCGTGAACGAATAAGAGAGAAGGCTTCGACCCGGTTTCAGCGGGCCTTAGCTGAAATTGCTGTCGACGATACATCTTCGAAATGGTTAAAGGACCGACAAACACACGAACAGTCAAACATAAAAGAACAGCAACCGCAACAGCGGCAAGAGCCTGAACTGGAAAACTCCGATCGAGTTAGACTGACCGGTAGCGAGCGACCGTTTTCCTACGACGAACCGCAAACGAATTCTGATGAAGAAAATGACTACGAATCCGACGAAGAAACTCGTAACCGGCTTGCTGCTCAACCATCGACGACAAGCATCGTTCGTGGATTTTCTCCTAATGCAATTTCTGTTCATTCCCTACGTTCCGAGTTGTTTCTTGCTCAGAATCAAAATCAAAATAGTCAAAGTACTTTGAAAAGTAACACAGCCAGCAGTAGTGGTATTAATAGTCGACGACCGCCACTCGGAAAGAAAATGTTTTTCATTGAATCTTCGCCTTCAGAATCAGACGGGTTTGGCGAGAGCATTTCGCCTGCTGCTCATCTCACCGCGAAGAGGTCAATGCCTCCACTCTCTAATTCTCATGCTTCTCATACCCAATCACTCCCTGCTGCTGCTCGCAAGCGGGCATCATTCAAAGACGAAATTACTACGATTCCCTCAGTCTCCGATTACGACGAAGACGAAGATGTCGAAGATGACGATGACGACGACGCCGATTCTGCCTCCGACATTTCTGAATCGGCTATTGACGATGCTGATTCTGACTGGGATTCTGTGGAAGAAGAAGCCACACCCAGCTTTGACGAGTCTGCATTTTTTGTCCGTGATCGTCCTTTACCATCTGTGCCTAGCCGTCGATCACTTTTATCTTCTCTTCTCGGCGGCGACGAACAAGAACGCCAGGCACGATTGTTATCTACCCGATCTTCACCTATGCTTGCGATGCCGAATAATCAGCGTCCTCAGCGACTTCAACGTCGTGTAACTACAATGCCTACGCAATCTGAATCTGCAGCAACATCAGGTTCATCGACCGCAAGTCCTTCTACAACACCATCTACTACTGCTACTGCCGCTAATAGTGCAAACAACTCTACTCCGGCATCTATTGCACCTAATGCACTGCCTGTACCTGCACCTTCTACGTTACCCATTCCTGCCACGGCAATGCCAGCACTTTCTCCGCGAAGCACACGACGCAATATGCTTGCTACTGAGCTATCAGAAAGCTTACGACGCAACCTTCTTTGGGAACGACAGCAAAAGACAGTGGCTACTGCAGCAGCAGCAATAAAGCGTCGGCACACTGCACACGATGTGGCTCATTTGACTACATATCCTGAGCCAAATAATGCGCAAATTGCAAACGGTACAGCACAGGTGAATGGTTTAGGACAAGTGCGGCCTATTCAAGAATTTGATGATCGTGAATACGATGGCTCAGAATTCGGTTACCATGCTCGAGGATGGTAATCCTTTAATTATCTGCAAAGGTAAAATAAAATATCAAAAAAGAACATCAGTTGAGACCATATGAAAGGTCTACGCATGGGGATGGCGCATGTGCATTTATTTTCTGATTCTTGATCGTTTTTTCTTTTCTTTTTTTTGTGTTTCATATTTGTGTTGTGTGCTTGTCTAGTTTGTGTTGGTGTATTTGTTTTTCTACTACTTATGTATAAATTCTGCTGTGTAAAAAAAGTTATAAAATGCTTGATTAGATATTAGTGATACTCATTGAATGTATTATTTTTTTCCAAATTAGAAAACCTGTAACTGATTTGGACTTTGCCTTCTTTGAATTCATCAATAATTGAGAATTGAAATGAAACGGATTGGTCAATTTTCTATTTAGCCTTTTTCACATAATTTTTGCCTCTAAACTTTTCAAATTAAAGTTTAAAGATTGAAGTTGGTAAGCAGAATTAGTGCGGCGGGCTGGCTATGACTGTTTAATTGCTTTGCATATAATAGTCATTTCAGCTGAAAAAAAAGTAATAATGACAAATTATCTCAAACTAAAAAAAGAACAGCGAATCCGGTTTGCGACAGGTAATAAGGAGGTGTGCGTTGTTATTTATAAAATGAATGTCTTGCTTCTGTATGGCTTATATGAGCTTGATTCGGGAGAGAATCGTGGCTGGTGCTTTCTTCGGTGTTTGTGAATTCCGGTTAGGGGTGACATTGAGTCATGCTCTCGAGAGTATGGGGTTTAGCCGGAAAATTTTAACGCTGTAGGGCATTGCTCAACCGTGCGTCTAGGATTTTGATATGCTGTTTTCTATATGCACCTTGAAAAGAAATTAAGAAGTATATTTATTTAATGGAATCAACTCTTTATGAAAGTCTTTTAATGCTTTTCTTTGGCCCCAATTTGAGCCGTTTCTGAAATGCTTAAAAGTGCTAGATACGTAATTCGGAAGTAACGGTATTTATCGCAATACAGAATGCCTGCTAATATATAAAGCATGACAGCTGTCTTCCGTATCAATACCAACTGTATAGTAAATTCCGTACTACTTATATTTTACTAAAACTGTATTCATGGTGATTGATTTAACTGATGTATACCATTACAGTGCCACAAATTCATTATATGATACAACATCGAGTTGGCTTTCGCATGGATTCAAACTGAAGTCACACTACTCGTAAAAGCCTTCCAGTGCCTGAAACGCATGCGAGGTAGGCCGCGTGAACGTCGTGCTGACAACCGGCTCAGCTAAGAAAGCAATCCTTTAAAGAGCGAAATTTGTAGCACTAAACTTCACAACAAATATGGTATCATTAGATACCTATTTAAGCTCAGCTGGCAAACTTGACCAAGCAATGACAGTACTCGAATTGACAAAATGAGGTAAACGCAGATGAAAGAGCTAAATTTTGTATCTTTACCTCTATACTAATTTTCGAGAAACTGTTCCAGATCATAACAACATCACAAATCTGATAAGTTACGAAGCAGAAGAATTGCGGAACTGATCAATGCCTGTGAGAAGCAGAACAGTAGAGTACGATCAGTTCAGAATAAGTGAAGTTTTTACTAAAAAAAAAACCATGATTGCAACTAACTAAAGATCAGAGCAAGTCAAACCAGGACGAAACATGCAATATACAAAAAAGCAAATATCTGAATGATCAATGGGAAGGCATCTTCATCGCAAGACTGTCCGCAACAGAAAGAACTGGAAAACCTTCAGCCATATTCCTATAGCAACTGTTATACTTCAATGAACCGTGCCTCGTTTATGTGTTTAATGTCATCATAGATCATTAACTCTCCTCTGCTAAAGATATCTGTAAGGTTTGCTGTACAATGTGTATACATACAAAAGACCAACTCCAAAATCGGTAGCTATGCAATTCACCAAGCACAAATACCAAGGTCATTAGTCTGGCAACTAAACCTTTTGCCAAAAAAAACCCCCAGATTATGCTAATATAAACAAAAAACACTCAATGAAACATAAAGTGCATTAGACCCTGAGATTAAAGAAAGCTTTGAGCTCTTGTAAGAACAGCCCTAAACCCAAGACTTTGCTATGACTGAAACTCTAATCTAATTGAATGGACTTGATGACAGGTTTGAGATTTTAATGTTCATATTGAGGCATGGTTGGCGTTGCTGGCGGAAGTCGCGGCTGCGCCAATTGCAGGAAAAGACATGTCAAGGTACGCATATATATGACCTATAAAGTCACTAGAACAAATTAAGAGGTGAGGACTAACTATGAGAATATAGTGCGATTTAGGAACGCCGCAGTGTAAACGATGCTTAAAGCTGAATCTTCCTTGCGATGGACCATTGACTGGTCTTCTTTTCAAAAGACAAAGGGTTGGAAAGTCACATATTAGTTATGTACATACGCCTAGTTCTTCCCCGCCAGTTACCGATTCAAACTCTGAAATGATGTCAAGCGACCTAGTTCATGAATCATTTACGGAATCTTTTAATACCCTCTCCCGAATATGTATCTCGGCTCCACGGAATATCAGCATCTATCCTGAGTTTAATTTGATAAATTACTGTGTGGGTTTATTTGTGTCATACTATACTGTCATGCATCCATTATCAACATCCTCGCTAGAATCTGCCGAAACAAGATTGCTTAATCTTTTCCCTTCCCTTGCATTATCTAGTGCACCTTCTGCTAGCACGAGTGCAACTAGAGCTATAGTTCTTGGTGTCTGTGCTAATTTGACGGGAAACGAGCAGATGAAGATTGAGAGTGGCAAGTTTTATACAGAAGCGTTACGTTTGCAAAATCGTGCTATAAACTATGTCATTGAACAGGATCAAAATAAAGCCTATAGTGAGAGTTCTTCCATTGAAGATAATGCTGGAAGTCCGAGTACTAATGCAATGACAATCTCAGATGATTGTATCTCAACAGCATTTTTACTGCCTTTATACGAAGGGCTTTCACAAACGTCAAGATTTGAATCTTGGACCCGTTTGGTTGATGGAATTTCCATATTAATGAAATCCGGATTTATTACTAGTCAGTTTGGAAAAAAGGCACAGCAAAATGATCAAGTGGATACGTTTTACGAAGGTACAATATATATGCTAGCATTAAACTACGCCTGCTGGCCAAAACCGACAAACAGAATCTTTTTATCTGAATGGAGAAAAAGAATCGCACAAAAACGCGAAGAACATTTGCTACACTTGCTTGTAGAGGAATTGTTTATGGTTGGTGAATATCAACTTCAAGCACGAGAGTTACTGGAAGGGACCACTCCTCAGTATTTGGGTACCAAGGTTGAAATGCAATACACTACCAGGCTTAAGCCCGAATACGCCAATGAAGAAGGCTGGAGCCTTCTCAAAGAGCTTCACAACAACATCACTCTGCTTTCCAGTAAATTAGAGTTGTTTTTAGAACATTTTACAGAAGAGATCTTCAACAAGGATTTGATCAATTTGAAAATCACTCCATTGCCGCTATCAAAAGTTTTCCATGATCGCTGTCCTACATGTGAAACTGACGACGCGTGGACGGCCTCCCATTTTGGAAAACCACCTGTTCCTTATTTTTCGATGCACGACTCAAGATTCACAGTTTCTGTTTCTGTTTCCAGAATGATTTTGTCTGATTTATCGTGCTTTACAGCGCCAGCAGCATATTTCAGGTCGTATGATGAATTTTTTTCAGGTCGTATGATGAATTTTTAAAAACACCGCAAAATTTCGTGTTGCACAAAGTTATCAACAACTTTATTTCAATGCAACTTACAACAGCCTCGAGTCTTTGTAAAGTTCTTCTTAATGCTGTACCTTACAGTATTGTTAATCACTACAGACCAGTCTATGTCTGTCTGGTTTTTATACTGGGTGACCGTACACCTGTGAAAGATCCACTGATACGTGGATGGGTGTGGCATCAGCTATCGAAGTTATATGATGTGCAGAAATATGGGTTTCTGGTTGCGGAAACTTACGAAGATCAGTGTCGGAAGGAGTTGGAATTGTTTAGGGCGTTACCAGTTTGCAGTGGGTGTGGTGAACATGTAAGATTTGTATGATTTGTTTTAATAATAGAAAAATTTGTATCGAGTACATTTAGTGCTCGCATTAGTTACGAATTGAAGATAAAAGTAACTTTGTGTGGCACACGACGACATTTGACAGAAATTCAAATGGAATTTCAAACGAAATCAACTGTTTCGGCTCAATCAGAAAAAGTATTTTAATCATAGTTACACTCTAATAACTGTTTTTGGAAATAAGAATTGTTATCAAAGTTAATGAGCAAACTCTATGGGTTTCCAGATCTACGTCATCTTGTCATCTTACTACTTTCAAGCCCTAAGCCAAAGCCTTTGTTCTCGTGGGGCATGGCTCCAGCAGTTTCGAACAACCCCCAAAGTATTCACTTGTTATGTTACGATAGATAATCTGATAGGGATGGTTGGGGTAGCGGGTGGAAGCCGTGGATGTGCAATTTGTTTAAAACGGCATGTAAAGGTTTGTGGTTTGTTTTGCTAGACACAAAGGACAGATGTTAATACTTGTATTGTCATCATATAGTGCGATTTAGGAACACCGCAGTGTAAAAGATGTCTGAGGCTTAAGCTTCCATGCGAAGGGCCTAAGACGGGTTTGATATTCAAACGACAAAGAGTTGGCAAAGAACATATAAGTATTGTGCAAGAGATTCCTTTAGAGGCGAAGAGTCCAGGTGAGAGCTCAGAGTCTACGTCAGTTGAATCACTATGTGAAGTTGAAGACAACCGCACAGCTTTGATACCACAGTATAGCGATAACACTATCTCAACACCCCGTGATTTGAGTGCATATCCAGAATTCAACTATCTCAATTACTGCGTCAAAGTATTTCTATCATACTATAAAAGGCTCGTAACAGTGACGACGTCTTTTTCACCTGATTCTGCCGAGGCCAAGATGATTAGCTTGTTGCCTAGTCTAATGCTTTCTAGTAAGCCATCGGCCAGCTCAAATGCAGCAAGAGCCATTGTGTTAGGTCAATGCTCGAGCTTTATAGGTGATGAATCCATGAAGCTTATGAGTTTTAAGTTTTATGTTGACGCGCTTCGCATGCAGAATGAAGCGATTGAGTATGTGACTCAAAGTGAGCGGGATTTATCTGAAGAGCCAATACGAATTTCAGAGGTGGATCATGAAAACAATTACGTTAGACTGTACTCTGAACTCGAATCAGCGGGGCCAATGACCATAGCAGAGGATTCTATATTGACTGCATTTATGTTGCCACTTTACGAGGGACTTGCGCACACATCAAACTTACAAACATGGATACGTTTAGTTGACGGAATTTCAGTTTTATTAAAACGGCATAAGGGTAGTATAGAGAACAGCAAGCTGGCACAACTGACTTACGATGGAACGATATATATGCTAGCACTAAATTTTGCATGCTGGCCGAAACCAGAAAATAGAGTTTTCTTTGATGAGTGGAGAAAAAAAGGAATAGAGACTAGACTGAAATCGCTGATGGAATTGCTAATTGAAGAACTGTTTATGATGGGCGAATATCAATTACAAGCTAGAGAACTTCTTGTCGGAGTTGAGCCGCTTCATACTGGATCTTTTAACAACACTCCATATCGCACATGCTTGAAACCAAAATACCAAAACGAAAACGGCTGGCAAATGCTTAAAGAGTTACACAACAATATTAGCTTGGTATCAAATAAACTTGAGCTTTATCTCAGACAGTTTTCCGAGGAGATTTATGGTGTGACATCTTCGCATGCATTTTGTTACATCAGTTCTACTCAGTCGGATCTTGTCAGTAATATGCCAGTTTTTTCCAAACGTTGCCCTGCTGTTGAAACTGATGATGAGTGGCGGCAGACACATTTTTGTAAGCCGGAATTGTCATTTGTAACAGCACATGAATCGCGATTTGCAGCGTCAGTGACAGTTGCTAGGGTATTGGTAACGGATTTAAAGTGTTTTACTGCTGCCTCAGTTTATTTCAAATCATACGAAGAGTATAAGAATACACGGCAAGATTCAGTACTCTACAAAGTGGTCAATAACTACATTCGCACACAAGAGCAAATAATACTAGATCTAACTACCGCACTTTTGAAATCTATTCCCTACAACGTCGTTGCACAGAACCGACCAGTGTTTGTTTCGCTAGTCTTTGCATTAGGTGATCGTACTCCAGTTCAAGATCCACTGGTCCGAGGATGGATATGGGATCAGCTCTCGAAAGTTTACGATGTTGATCGGAGCGGGTTTCTTGTGACGGAAGTTAATGAGGTGCAAAGTAGAAATGAGTTGAATTTGTTTAGGGCGTTACCGGTTTGTACGAGTTGTGGAGAGCATGTACGATTTTAATGGTGTGTAAATATATTATGTATATAGATTCTACTCAACTCCTAATATACTGTCGAAAGACTGATTAGCTTTCAATGGGCAGAACGAAGATGCCAGCCCATTTTGGAAATTTTCTTAATTTTGGTTACTTCTTTACAAATAACTTGAGGCGGTAACTCATTAATAACTCATTACTTCCACACGCTTCCAAAAATAGAAAATGAAAAATCGGCTAGTTGATTGAATCGAGTTGTATTAAGTTGAAGTATTAATTATGATAAATAGTAACTTAGTGTAATGTCGAAAATCAGAACTAGAAAAACCCTATTGACGGTGGCAGCTGTTGTTAAACTTCAAGGTTAAGTAAGAGGCTGAGATGGGACATCTCACATCCGTAATTCCGAGACATGTCTGGGGAAAGGGTGTAAGTTTTCCGTGACTAAGCCGCCGCAACAAGTCCCAAGTGGCTTTGTTACTTGCTGGCCATTGATCGATCACAGTTTCAGCTTGCTGCCAAACCATAGCGAGTAATATACACAATGGATTCAGCACACCGACAGACGAATTCAGTGCTTTGTGAGCCGCGACATAGTGCGCGGAAGGGGCGATTCTCATGGGTGCGAAAGCTGGTATCAACGCGAGCACATACAAAGGCAGCCTCGCCTCGAAGAAACAACAACAGCAGCAGCAGCAACAACAGCAGCCCGGCAACGAGCAACTCGGAATTATCGCAGACAGCAATAGATCGCAGTCCGTATGGACACTACGGTCGAAACAGATTTGGGGATTCGTCACTAAGTCCAGCGCCTACAACCTCATCGTCTCTTGCGCCGCTGTATCACTACCGCTCGTACACAACCACAGATGGCGACACTCTGGAAAGCCCGTCAACAAGAGGGTCGTCTCTGCGATCTACGCAACCATACACACGTCGAAGTAGCACAGAAAGTGTCACAAGCAGCGGGAGCAACTACGTTTTCAACAATGTGTTTGGCGAAAGCAACGTCGTGACTTGGCCGGCGCTAGCGCCTGGCAGCGGCAGCGCAGGTAGCACAAGCAATGCCAGACCAGGGCAACCGCTGCGCGGGGTACGAGCCGCGTCGATTGCCACAGCAACCTCTGGTAGCACGAGCACTGCGCGGTCGCCGTCACCGTTGTCTGCAGCCTCGACTAACAACACTATTCCGTCATTAATGACAGCGCCTTCGCTTATGCTCGCGGCGCGCACGGCGGTGGCGGGAAGCAGTCGCGGAGCTACGTACGACAGCGCTTCGGTTGTGACGCTCGCGAGCTCATCTAAGCGGCGTCGAAAAAGCGTGGATACTAACGCAAGCACACGTGCGCTTGCACCAGAAAGTCTTTTTGGTGGTAGTCGAGAGTCACTACCGTTGGCTGTCGCACGCAGTGTAAGTCGCGGACGGCACCCAATTGCGCCGGACAGCGAGGAAAGCGCGGAAGAGAGTGAGGAGGAAGAAGAAGAAGAAGAAGAGAGTGAGACAGAAGAAGTCGGAGAAGTCGAAGAAATTGAGTTCGAACGAGGAGAAGAAACAAGGCCAAGCGAGCAAGAAGCAGAAGAAGAGCAAGGAAATGCGGCAGAAAAGACAGGAAGAAGCAGGCGAGGCCGGTCGCTGTAGCGAATAAAAGACGCGCGCGGTTCGCAATGCACTGATTAACGTAGTTGGCCCCAACCTTCTATCAAACACGTAAACCTTCCCTTTTCCGCGCCTCTGGTCCAAAAACAGAGATTCGTAAACAAACCGCCAGCTGAGCCAGCACAGGGTTGGGGCTGTTTGCGGCGCGCTTTGTCAACATTCCAACGCGGTTCCTGGGCAAAAGCGCGAAAAGAATTGAAAGCCACACGCCAAAAGAAAGCTAACAAACGCGCCGCGAGTTGTCCGTAGCACACAAACAAACAAGTCCGCACACGGAACGCGCTCACTTTGCAGAACGAGGCCTGCTCGCCGCCCACCGCCCCGCCCGTTCTCTCCCCCTTTCTTCTTCCACGACGCTGCGCCGCCAGTCAGATCCGCGGCTGTCTGTGCTGCTGCTGCGACTGCGACCGCATTCTCTGAGTTCGTGCGCTACTGTTCGTCGACTGCGCGTTCTACGGCCGCTGCTGGTGCTCTTTGTGCTCTATCGCGAGCTCGCGGCCTGTGTCCGCGCGCGTAGTGCCCATCCACCACCACCGCATCCTGCGCTATCGCGCCCATCGTTTGCTTCTGACGAGCGCGCCCGCGTTTTACGCTTCGTTGCCGCGTCGGTCGCGTGCTGTGTCGCGAGTATGCGCGGTGTGCGTGATAGAAAGCAGTCACGACTCGGTTCGAGCGTGACTCCGCTCAATTCTTCTACATCCTCTTCGCCGTTTTCCGAGATCGAGCTTCGTACGATCGCCGAGCGGATCCTGTTCCGCACGAATGCCGATGATCCTGTTTCCGGTGCACCAATCTTCATCTTAAACTCGACTGCGCTTCCTTCCCCACGCGATGTCTCCTACAGTCTTCTCCTCCCGCATCTCCTTGCTACAGTTCAAAACACAGACTACTCCATCGTTTTCTTTGCGGGAGGCGCCTCAAATAGGCCTTCATGGGCGTGGATGATTCAGACCTATTCCGGCCTTGATCGCGAGCTCCGCAAACGGCTCAAAAGATTGTATATAGTGCATGAAAATTGGTGGGTGCGAACTATCATGGAGATGGTTGCCGGTGCCGTCTCTGGAAAATTCAGAAAAAAAGCCGTGCATATTCCACATCTAACTGCACTTGCTCAGCACGTTGATATTCGATTTTTGTCTATACCTCTCGCTGTTTATGCGCACGACCGCAAAATCGAGCCCACTATTGATGTTTACTCTCCATATGAGGCTATTTTTGCACGCGATCTGCCATCAGCTGACGTCGTTCCTTTGTTTTGGCGCGAATGTATTGGATATTTATCGATTGAAGGGTTGTATGCTGAGGGTGTGTTTAGAGTGTCACCCAGAGCGCAGGATGTTGATATCCTTCGTGAAGCATTTGACCGGTGCCAACTTGTTGATTTGCATGACTACACGCCTCATGTTGTTGCATCAGTTCTGAAGCTATTCCTCCGACGACTGCCTACTGCCCCTTTACCATTTGATCTTCTTTCAGCCTTGCCAGATTTCCAGCCATCAAAAGAAGCTACGATTCAGGCAGCAAACCTTCTTCCTCAACAGACACTTGCATTGTTTTCATTATTTATACCCTTGTTACGTGATATCGCACTACACGAGCGTAGTACACGCATGACAGTTGTCAATCTTGCGCGGTCTATAACGCCATCGCTTATTCGAGTTGCAATTCCAGGTGACGACACAGACTCTGTACTATCAGATTTTACTCTTGTTCAAAGCGAGGCTCAGTTGATTTCTGATCCTCACGAAATGATTGTGGTGCTGGATTTTTTCATCAAAGTTTTTGAATGTATAATTTATTATTGGGGAGATTTACCGTATGCACAACAATTGACGGAGAACCAATCAAAGAACTCTGATGACAGCGATTCTGGCAGCAAACGCAGCGGTTTCAGTCGAAAGTCAAGCTCTTCCACACTAAAGTCACTCAGCTCATTACCACCGCCTCTACCGCTCCGCAAACTTGCTTCACAAGTCACAAACAGCAAGCCAACGGCTGGAGAGCAATTACTTGCCGAGATGCGTGAAGAGCAGAATCTACGACGAGCGGCAGCAGAGGAAGAAGACGTTGATAGCGAGGAGCAAGACGAAAGCGCATCAGAAGAGTTTTCAGCAAACAGTATACCATCTAGTTCGTCAAGTATGGTTTCGGAGGAAGTTAAGCTTGAGGAAGAAGAGGAAATTGCTGTTGTTGAGGAGCCGAAGGGTAACGCTGTTACATTTTCGTATTCGGTGAAGACGTCACGGAAGGCTGAGAAGCAGTTAATTGTTCCAGCACTTCGTACAAAGACGTTATCTACAGCGGTTGAACCGATCAAAGAGCAAGTGACAGCAGCTAATAAGCAAAAGTTAATAAAGCCAAAGCCAGCATTTGAGTCATCGACTGAGGCTGATAAGCCGTATATACCAATACCTACATCGTCGCCATTTCAACCGTTATCGGCGAGTACTGCAGTGAACGCCGCTGTCAAGAATGGAACGTCAGGCAGAAGTGTTTCACAGCCATTATCAAGTTCAAAGCGACCTGCGATTTCAGTAGTCGGAGGCTTTAGGTGTATTTCGGCTGACAACAGTATGAAGCACGCCGAAGTTTTACGAAGTGTATCACCATATGTCAAGACACCGAGCGAGCCCACACAGCTGATGAAAGGATCGCGAAAGACAGTAGCGACGCCTGCCGTTGGTAAGGAGAACGCGATGATGGCAACTGCAGGAGCTGTAGCACCAGGAAAACTCAAGATCTCGCGGAAACCGAGCAATTCGAGTCTAAATGAGAATGGAGGGTTAGTAGCACGGAAGAAAGGCCGGATAGTTGAGGAGTTGACACGAATATTTGAAGAGAGGAGTCAAAGCGCTGAGATTTTAGTTGCCATGGATCGAGAGCAGAGGGTTAGAGATGAGTGATTTGAGAAGAAGAAGTGCGTGATAATTTCTATGTGGTTTTGTTCCTGTTTGTGAGATTTTTTTTTTGAAGACGAGGAAGTAGTGGAAGTGAATTCATTTTAAAAAGAAGTTTATTGGGAAGGATAATGGTGTTTATTTGATTACATGTCTTGTTTTGCTGTTTTGTTTCGAGTTTTCTCCTTTTTTTTTGAAAGATTTGTGTTTTTATGTTTTGATGATTATATTGAAATGCATATGATAATTTACAAGATAGCTCCAGTATGTAGTTGAAGTGGCTAAAAGCTACTAGTTAGATGATATAGTTGAAGAAAAAAGAGAAGAAAAAAGAGAAGAAAAAAGAAAGAGGGAAAGAAAATGATGAGACTGATGATATAGTGTATTTTAACACTCAGCACTCGGACCTAAGTGCTGCTACCATGTCACAGAAGAAAAAAAGATGGAAAATTAGAAAAATTGATATGTTAGACAAAATACTTGTGCTCATCAGATGATGAATGGCAGTATGTATTTGTAAGCGAGCTGGTCAAGGAACAGCGACATTGCGGAGGGCCTTGGCAGATGCGACAAGTTGGAAGTTGAAACTGAACATAATGATCATGAATAATGTTAAAAGATGTACAGACATGGGTATATGGATATGCTGTATCAATACCATAATTGCTATATGGCTATATCAATACATATTTATATCAATATCGACATAAAAGAGTCTCACTTATATGGATATCAATATTGATATTGATATAAGGGCTTTTGAAATAGGGTATAAGGGTTGTAACATTAGGGTTATCTTACTTGGAAAAACTGACCTAAAAGTAGCATCCTTCATCGAACTCTAATTTGGCAATAATTAGAGTGTTTCATTGCTTGAAGTACCATGTTGATTAGGACGGGCATCTAGTCTAATAAATGGCTGTTTATAATAATAAAAAAAATCAATAATTTGAGGGTAGGGATGAAACATAGCTATATGGATATCAATATGTATACAATGGCAGTTTTAATAACTTTGTAGGCAGTTGCTCAAGATTGGATGCTGAAATAATTGTAGTGTCACCTGACAGAACTGATACAGAATCCTCGAAAGACTCAGTTCCTTTCATGACATGCTTCCTTATCTTCAACCTGGGAGTAATCCTAGAATAATGTTTTTTCTGAAACTCCCATTTCTTTATTCCAAGTGGACAGCCCTAGACACAACCTTTCCAATCATATTGTCTGCTTATCCCACTGCTGCTGAGACTGTTTTATACCAGGGTTAGATGCCAATGCTTGTGTTGGTCACTTGCTGGCAAAGTACCTTTAGTTCCTCTTTAGACCATAGCGATTTTAGTATAGTGCGCTTATTATGTGGTATTATGTGTGAATTTGTTCTTTTCAATCGAAATTAAAAGGTAATCAAGAGTAAGGCAAGAAGATTCTCTTGAATACCCATTCCACATCGGGTTATCCACCAGATTTCCAGTGTTTTGTGCTATTCGATGCAAATAGCTATTGAAATAGTAATGACTAATTCTGAATTTGATAATACTTGATGCGACTTGACGGCTTTGAGCTAGATTTCAATGTTACTACTAATTCTAAAAGTGGTCTAAAATGGTCTAAAAACTAATACCAATCATCCATTATGCTTTGTAGATGTTATATATTTGAATGAATAACTTATAATTAGCAATACAAACAAACAAATGAGTAGCCAGTTTAGCATGGTTAGCTAGCTGACATTTATATAAGTCAGTAAAAGACGTGAAATGAAACCATGCCGTGCGCAATTGGTTTTATCGATGGGAAAGATATTGATATTTAAGGAAAGTATTTAAATTTTAATGATTTGAGTTTAAAGTGAAATGCAATTGATATTTACAAAAAATTTCCAACGCCGAAAATGAAATATTTCCAACGCCATGACCGATATGCTTTAAAAACCGCCAACGCCAACACTAACACGAACAACAACGACAAAAAAAACACCAAACATGCAACAGAAAAATAACTAAAAAAAAGACTGCGTATAAGCAGCCAACTCCGCACGATTCGCTAATTGTCGCGGCGTATAATCAGTAAAAGACAAAAACGGGAACCAGGAAACGTCTGATCTGTTAGGTCGATGGGGTATACTGTTATTTTCGCTGGAGTCAGTGTTGTAGGAAAAAGTCAGCGGAGGAGAGTATCGAGAGGAGTGTGGGATGTAGGATTCGTTGATGGGGAGGTCTGTGGTGTTTATTGTTAGTGTTGGGAGAGATGGTGAGGAACGATGTGAGGGTGAAGGTTCAAGACGGATGAATGGTTTTGATTTGATTATTTCGTGGCCGTCTTCGTCGGCTTTGATTGTTTCGTCGTCGGCTTTGATAGTGTCGTCGTCGTCGTCGTCGTCATCGTCGTCGTCAACTTCGTCAGTGTTAGTGTCACGAACAGTGTCATCAGAATCATAATCATGACTATGTTCAACAAGATCAAGTTCAACAGTATTTCTTTCATGCGTAGGGAATGGTGATTTCTTTTCAAGGTCTGTCAAATAAGTAAAAGTCTTGCTATATGCTTCGTTATTAGTGTCGCTGGTACGAGTTAATGGCTTCTCAGTGTCTGCTAGATCAGGGTCGTTGCATTTGATATTTCTGCCTTGTTTATCATTATAATCGACGGCAGTCAATGTGGAGAAGGTAGACGCAGGCATGAGCGGAGACGAGCATTCTTTCTCGGTGCAGATTTGAGAGTGAGGAGACGGGTCTAGACGAGTAAGCCTTGGAATAGGAAAATGATGCTGGACGAGATGAGGAGAGGACTCGACGATGCCCGAACCACGAAGAGACAGCTCGATGGAGTCTGGGCGACGAGGACGAGATTGCTGGGTGGGAAAGTAGCCGCCGCTTCTTGCGTAGGCCAGCATTTTACGGTTGCTATGTGAGCGGAAGAAAGGTTTACATGGTCGAGGCTGATAAATATGTTTACATGGCTCCTTGTCTGGCTCTGCTCGTTGGCTCTCTGCCGTTTGCTCGTTGAAGTAGATAGGGCACGGAGTCGTAGGGTAGGGCACGGTCGTAGGGCGTAGGGGTAGGGCACAGTCAGCAGAGGGTTTTGTGACGACTCCTTGCAGCCGGCAGAGTGCGACATCACGAAAACGAACATGCAGCACGCACTCCGCCGGGCGATAACACAGTCACACGTCGCGAACAGAGCCTCAATTGCACTCAGAAACATGTCCTCGTCATCCGGATACACGACGCGCAAGGTCGGTGCGGCCAACACGCTCGAGCACCGCGTCTTCCTCGAGAAAGACGGCGTGCCCGTGTCGCCGTTCCACGACATCCCGCTCTTCGCGAACGAGCAGCAGACGGTGCTCAACATGGTCGTCGAGATCCCGCGCTGGACGAACGCGAAGCTCGAGATCTCGAAGGAGGACACGCTCAACCCGATCAAGCAGGACGTGAAGAAGGGAAAGCTCCGCTACGTCCGCAACTGCTTCCCGCACCACGGATACATCCACAACTACGGCGCCCTGCCCCAGACCTGGGAGGACCCCAACGTCAAGCACCCGGACACGCTCGAGTGCGGCGACAACGACCCGCTCGACGTCTGCGAGATCGGCTGGCAGGTCTCGTACCCGGGCGAGGTCAAGCAGGTCAAGGTCCTCGGCGTCATGGCTCTCCTCGACGAGGGCGAGACCGACTGGAAGATCATCGCCATCGACGTGCGTGACCCGCTCGCTCCGAAGCTCAACGACATCGAGGACGTCGAGAAGTACCTCCCCGGTCTGCTCCGTGCCACAAACGAGTGGTTCCGCATCTACAAAATGCCCGACGGAAAGCCCGAGAACCACTTTGCCTTCTCCGGCGAGTGCCGCAACAAAAAGTACGCCCTCGAGGTCGTCCACGAGACTAACGAGGCCTGGAAGCGTCTTGTTGAGGGCAAGGTCGACCCTAAGGGTATCTCCCTCGTCAACACCACCCTCAAGGACGTCAAGGGTTTCACCGAAGCGGCTGCCCTCGACATCCCCGCTGGCGAGGACCTTCCTCCTGCTCCTATCGATTCTTCCATCGACAAGTGGTTCTTTCTCGCTGGTGCTCAGTAGTTTATTTACAGCCTGTAATTAATAATTATAAATCAATTGAATTGAATTGAATTGCATCCTGTATTTGATATAAATAAAATTTCTATAGTATATCAATTCCCACACAGCCAACAATCGTCCAACTCTTTCCGCAGCTCAATAATTGTTCTATGAATGCAATCTGATTGATTTCTATATCTAATCTAATTACCCAACGCAGCCAAAACAGCATCCAACTGCGCATTATCATACTTTATATACTTTTCCGTATGTTTACTAAACTCCCCCGACTTATACCTCTCATAAAACCGATTATAAAGCGGCGAAATAAACGACACTTCTTTTGCCAAAAACGCACGTAAATGCGGATCTGTAAACGCGTATTCTCGAAACTTTGCCACAAGTTCTTCAAATTCAGTGTTGAAGCCTCGGAATTTCTCTTTAATAGCTTCACGGTCACGAGAGGACATTCCACCGCCACCGATGCCGATACCGCCGCCGCCGCCGCTGCCTGATTTTGCGCCCGAGGCTGTGGAATTCGTGCGCACGACTGTGACGTCCATTAAATGCGCCGCGCAATTTTTCCAGCCGTCGAGAAACATGTTTAGACCTCTTTTCTTTAACTTTTCAATTCTGTCGAAGCCACCGCCGGCGGATAGTAATCCCACCAGTTCCGACGACTTTCGTAGGCCGCGTTCGAGGTAGAGTAGATTTGCGATTATTTGTAGTCCGACTCTAGTCACTTTTTTGTACTGCGCTCTGGCTTTGATTTCGACATTTACAATTAAATCGTCAATCAGCTCTGATATAAACAACACCAGCATTTCACTGCCCATATACGACCTCGATCCAGTTCCAGATACAGGCGCACTAGTAAACGTCGCATGATACGACAATTTAAGCTGCCAGGACGCAGGCGCACCGAGTGGAATCATAACATTCGCCAACGTCATATCGTACTCTGCTAATCTGACAATCCACATTGTGATTTGCTTCGTCACGTCGAGCACTTTGAAATCCGGCGGAAGTTGCGGGAGTAAACTAACTTCTTTCTCTGTATGTCGGAGCATTTCAAATAACGCGTCTTGTGCTACTTTGCGGAGATCTTTGCTCGTGTTTTCGAGGTTGAACGGTGGAGTATCAACTGTGAGTAATAAATCACCGGAACTCTGATGAATCATGTCTAGTACATCAAATGCTAGAAAACAATCTGTAATCAAATTCCGTTTCACAATCATCGTAACTGCAGTCGTTGTAGTTTGGAAGATTTTCTCAATCTCTCGTAGGGTGTTTGAGCTCGCTGCTTGTATATCTGCTTTAGACTTGAATATCGCCCGTACGTTTTTATCCTCACTCTGTTTCTGTTAACAAAAGACCATAATACCTGTACCAAGACGACGCACCATAATTATCTTCACGACAGCATCAACAAACTGCTTAAACGGACTTGATCTTTTAATATAAAACCCATTCGCACGTTTAATATCCGATCTCGACGCAGCAGCCGACAATTTCATTAAATACGACACAACGTATTTCCCCCGAATATCAGCATACATCGAACTCGCGACCACTTGCTCCTGACTGACTGTGAAAAAATCAACCATGTATGACAACGTCTTTGCTATATCCTCTGGTATTGTATATGTAAACCCGGTGTCTGTGGAAGTAACGCATGCTGCTTGTAATCGTTTTGCGTAGCGGTCGCGGATATTTGCTACCGCAGCTGTCTTTAACTGACGCATTTTCAGAATAACTTGATGACTGGATTTCAGGTTTGATGAAGTTAATGCGTTGATCGCGTTATCGAGTCTTGATATTGATTCAAGACATTCAGAAACATCTAAATTTCCTCGTCGAATTCGTGGCTCTTCTTCTTCGAATACTGACTGATAAGATCGTAGTATCTCTAATTCACCAACCGTCGCATCCACATCTACAAAATTAACACTTACTCCTCCAACAATAACAACAACAACTTATAACAAGTAAGAAACTCACGCTTGGAAATACTAGAATACGTCTGAGTAGACCCCGAAATCGGCTTAATAGCATTCTCAATCGCAGTAGACGCAGCGCCTAATCTCGACAACGAAGCTGCAATCTGCGTAGATAGCAACTCTGTCTTTTCGAGTGCTTCTTCCAACGACGCAAAACTCGTCGGTGGCGCGGTCTGTAATTCTGCTGTTAGCGATCTTATCAACGTCGGTCGTGACATTGTTGTTCTTTTTATCAATGACTGGGTAGATGAGATGATTCGGGTCGAGGTGGGTTGATTCGAGATGAGATGAGGGCTGAGTCACATGTCACATGGATCACACCTCCTGAATACGACCCTGTGAGTCCATGATATCATCGCTGATCCTGATCCTGTTCTGTTCTGATCTGTTCAAAGTAAAAGTAAACAGTGGATATCTACACCTAAATCACCATGGCGCGGTTCGGGCGAGTGTGCGGAAGTCAGTATACGCGGAGATTCCGGTATAACCAAAACTACCCGAGAAGAGGTACGAGATCACAACTCTTTATATACTAATTTCGTAATTAACAATGTAAAGGATATAAACTACTGTTATACGGATCTGCTGCTTATTGGTGTATAAACCACGGAGTCATTTCCAATGATTCCGACACAAAAAATACAGGCGACGACGACGACGACGATACTTTCCAACCTATCGAGAAACTCAGTCAGTTTATCGACGATTCATACTCCACCATCCAGACCCGGATGCAAGAAATCAGTTCCCCCGGCGCATGGGACAATATCCTCGACTGGACGACATCTACGATCCAATTTCCCGACTGGATCCGGAAACTTAAGTCCACATTCGCTTTGGACGATCCAAACTCGCTCGGTCATGAAATCGTCGAAAACAGCGCGGATCCGGTGTTGAATCCCGAAGTAGGCTGGGGCCCGGCTCATGTACGACTGGGAACTGCATTGTCGGAAGATGAAATTCGATTTCTTCATCAACGACGGCGGTTCATGAAACGTGCGTTTGCAAAGTACATCGGTGTCTCTGAATCCTCCATCGACGAACGCGATATTCCAACTATCGCCGTCACGGGTTCTGGTGGTGGGTATCGCGCAATGGTCGGTACAGCGGGATATCTTCGGTCACTACAGCGTTCAGGATTTCTCGACTGTGTGACGTATTTAGGAGGCGTCAGCGGCTCGACGTGGTTAATGTCATTAATGTACACATTAGCTGAATTCAACACCGACACGCTTTTAACGCACTTGAAATCACGCATGGGTATCCACATCGCATTTTTACCAGCCGCTTTGGATTTATGTACAAAGTCGCCCACAGACACGTATTTACTCCACGGACTTATTGAGAAGATTCATTATAAATACGCGCCATTGGCGTTGTCTGATATATACGGGATATTACTTTCGGCGAGATTACTTGTTCCGAAAGATGAAATTATCGTTGATCGAAATCATTTGAAAATATCAAATCAAAGAGCATTGGTTGATACGGGTGCGGTCCCATTGCCTATTTACACAGCCGTTCGTCATGAGATAGGTCTTACCGAAGATGAACAATCAGCCGTTGACGAATCTAATACAGCCGCAGCCGAGGATAAGAAAATTGAAGTAAAAAACGACGAGAATAGAAAATCTTGGTTTCAATGGTTCGAAATCACACCCTACGAAGTCGGTTCAGAAGAAGTCGCTGCGTGGATTCCAACGTGGAGTATGGGCCGACGCTGGAAAAATGGCTCTAGCACAGGAGAAAACACACCAGAACCTAGTTTAACTTTATTACTCGGAACATTTGGTTCAGCGTTTTGCGCTACATTGTCTCATTTTTATAGAGAGATTAGACCGTTGTTGGAAGGTCTTGTTGCTACTGCGTCATTGGATAATTTGGTGCAGGAGAATGATGAGGATTTAAAAGGTGTTCATCCAATTAAACCTGCTGGGATTCCTAATTATTTACTAGGCTTAAGACCGTATTTGCCAAATACATGTCCCGAGTCCTTGTTCATTTCGCATCAAATCGAGTTGATGGACGCGGGTATGGATAATAATCTCGCTTTGTACCCATTACTGCGACCCGAGCGACAGGTTGATATGATTTTAGCATTTGATTGTTCCGCAAACTTGGCGGATGTTACTTGGTTGGAGTTAACAGCTGGATACACCAAAAAGCGAGGTATTTTAGGATGGCCGGCAGAAGCTGGATGGCCAAAGGGGAAGAGTGTGAAGGATGATATGAAGGAGCTGGAAAAGCAGGAGGAAATTAAAGAAACAAAGACTGCGATTGAAAAAGTCGATGAGCAAAAGATTAAACCTGAACCTGAACGAGAGACATTGGGTCCCGTCACTATCTGGACCGGAGTCATTGGCGAAAAGGAACAGGAAAACAAAAACTCTACAAATAGGACATCGTCGTCGTCGTCGTCGTCGTCGTCGTCAGTTGAAGAAGGACAAAACAAAATAGACGAAGAGTATAAACTCCGCAGTCCTGACGCGGGATTAACGCTCGTCTACTGTCCTCTACTACCAAACTCGCAAGTCCCCGGCATCGATCCAGACCAAAGTCCATTTATGAGCACGTGGAACTTTATTTACACACCCGAAGAAGTTGACAAAGTTGTTTCCTTAGCTGAGGCCAATGTCGCACAGGGTCAAGACCGAGTCCGACGTGCTGTTCGCATTATTTACGAGCGCAAGAAACAGAAGCGGATTCAGCAGGAGTTGAAAGTACGCGAGATGTGGCATGATACGATTTTACATGGACAACATTAGAGGTTCTTATCGTGAGCGCGAAAATTTATGGGAATTAGTTGCTCTGTTTAGGCATTGATGGCGCAGGGCGCAGGGATAAACGCTTAATTGGCTGTGCGATCTCTACTGAACAAGAACATCAGTAAGATCATAAATTAACTGATAACAGTATCGACTCTTCATGTACAATAATTAGAAAGAGATAAAATATTTAATATTATCTGTTTTCTAGGAAAATAAATGTACAGCGAACAAACAACGGGTGGGACATTTGCCAACAAGTTAAAACCCAGCCGCAAATAATAACAAATCCTTACACAGAATCTCCACAATATAACGTAATTCCCCGCAAAAAAAATAACTCTAATAAAACCTTATACGCGACGAGCGAATGACAACAAAATTCTCTGGGGGAACGGCTATTCGGCTACATATCACAACTGAAATGGCTTTCTTCGTCGCAAGCTAACGTCAAATAGTTTTATCAATATTATGCAATAAAGTCGTACAAGAGAGTTTTTTTGGAAACTTTCATTGCTTTTTTTTACTGCTTGCGTCGGTTTTGTCGATGGGGTCATCTGACGGTAAATCTCTTATTCAGAGTCACAAAATAAAAAATATTATATCCAGACTTAATATTTTCTAATAAATTATCTATTTTCTTGAATTGTGGATTCATTAATTATGTCTTCTCAAAAGTACATAAAACGTTGTTTTGTCTCTGAGTTCTCGGCTTTTACACCGAATCAGGGATTACGAGCGAGTATGTAGTAGTAGTAATGTGATGTTGGGGAAAGCATAACTAAAAGGTTGTCGGTTAAGATAATAAAATAAGTGGTGTGATTGACATTTTACTAGTTGTCTCTTATGCAATTGATAATTATGTCTTTTTGTGATAATTTATTATATTAATTTGAAAAATGTAAAAACATCTTGATTAACGTTAAAAAGTCGTTAGTGGTTCATAAAGTCGTAAAGGAACGCAGTCGCTGTACAGAAAAAAATTGAAAACAGTAAACTTTTCCAGTCAGTAACTTTTCAAGTCAGTAACTTTTCTAGTCGATAACTTTTCCAGCCAGTACAAAAATTCTATCAGTAGGGTATCTTATATATGTACAATTTTCACCAGAATTTAACAGCATTTGTTGAATGAGAAGATTGCTAGCGTACGTCTCGAACGTTGCTAGTCAAAGGCTCAATAGCAACACGTTTCTGTGAAATGTGCTCAGCAAATAGGCGCCGTTTATATGGCCAAGGTGTATTATTTGCACTCGCGGTTTTGTCAGACGTATGACTAGACGCTGTATTACACGTAGCTGCTTTCTCAGGTTCAAGAAAAGAATGGGTATCATAGTACTCTGGAGAACTTGATCTCAAAGATCCGTCAGAGGAGTTTTCTCGCTCGGCCATGAGCATTGAAACTTCGGCTGTAAGTCCTGCATCTGAGCGTTGGAATTTGGCGTTTAATGAATGAGATAGTTCATCTTTGATCACGATGTTTAGCTCGGTTGTTGGGCCATCTGCTGTAGGAGGAGCAGACATTGTAGATAGAGAGCCGAAAGGAAGACCTAATTCGTATTCAAATATTCGACCGCCATCTTTGCATTCTATCGAAGCAAAACTGGAAACTGAAGATGACAGTGAAGGAGGCTCTTCCTTGATAAGAGAGTTTAGCGGAAGTTGAGACACAATCTCCCGATGATTCCTTTCAACAGTAGATCTGTCACTATGTGTAGTCGATAACTTCTCATCTAATAAAGCCTGTTTTGCAGCACACTGCGCTCGTTGTACTATTTTATCAACAGACGCAGTAATACGGTACCTGACCACAGAATTGCGAAACACAAACCCATTAGCACGACCCAGAACACATTTGCCATGCACAGTTTTCATACAGCGACACGATTCCTGGATACCAGACGCAGCGAGGTAACAGCGGTCGCCGCGAACTAGCTCAGGATGATGGTCAAGTGATACAGTAGCAGGAGCACAGGTCGGACACAGTTTAATATATTGCGATATGAGGTTTTTGGGAACACGGGTAAACCATTCGCGAAGCTGGGCGAGGGTCTTATCGCGACCACCGTGCCCTGCAGCAACATGGCAAATGGCAAGAATGCCGTATAATTCCTCTTTGATAGCCACAGGCCGTCCCTTGTGCATAATATGCAAATCCCCTTCAAGGTCTCTAAACAGGGAGAAGTTGCCTCGTGCCCAGAACCTGAACTGAGCCGAGCCAGCGGTTGACTGGTCGTCTGCGAGGGCAAGCAGGATATCATGGTACATTTCTCTGGGTATCAGCGACTTGCTCTTCTTCACTTCAGAGAGCGTATCAACGTAGGCAGACACCAAATCCGAGACTTGGTCAAGAGTGGGCAGGCCGTTGAAGCCAATAAACCCGCCAGAGGCTGGTTCGTAAAGCGCATGAAGCACAAAAGTGGACGATGCCGAAAGAGGCATTTTCTAAACAAGGCCGCCTAAGATCGTCAAACAAGAGTCAGTAGCACAAGAACGGGGCCCGACTCTAAACCTGATGATCGCACGCACACACGAGGAACAAAGCCCGGCAAAGACCAAGTGACGTCAAGCAGCGCTTACATAAAACCGCGGGGCAGGTAGCGGTCTCAAGCAACGCGGGCATATCTCAGCACTGCAGCGCGCATATTCGAGAACGCTTGCGGAAAATAGAGCTAAAAAAAGGGTACGGGCTAATTTGTTTTTAGCGTGCGTGCGAAGGTTTTTGGGCTAGTTTGCCAAGATAAAATCTGGGGAAGAGAGAGAGAGATCACAAACGGGTTTGTGATTCACGAGGCTGAGGCGCAGGAAGGAGCGACGCGGGCCGCGCTGCTGCTTTTGCTGCCTTTGCTGCTGGGCCTGTTCCGGCGCGAACGATCTTGCGCCCGTGATATTAAATCTGTTGTGCAGCCAGTAAAATTAAAACAAACAGCGAGCAGAAGAACAGCAAATTAGTCCTTCTGCACAGCGACGCCACGTTGCGCACATTTTTCACTTGACTGCAAAAGGCTGTGCGCGCGCGTTATTGCGACAGCTGGCCAGCAGCAGGCTAAAAAAGGGAGAGTTGGTCAGCACGCGCCGCGGTCACAAGGCGAGCGGCAAGAAATCCGGGGAAAGCCGCGCTAGCCGAGTCGGGCCTAGTGGCTTGAGCTCGCAGCTGCTACTTCTAATACGCCGGCCGCTGGCTCGCTTCACCGTGCGCATTTCTACCTTGCTTGTTATATATATTGCATATTGTATATATATAAATCATACGACCACTCCGTATCTTTGTTTGGTGTTTGGACCGAGATATCTCTGTTTGTTTGTTTAGAAACCCATTCTGTCTGTAAAATACCATCGTCTGTTCGAGATGGCTTCTCCTTCAACTGCTTTGAGTCCACAGCAGCAGCAGCAGCAGCAGCAGCAGCAGCAGCAGCAGCAGCAACAGCAGCAACAGAAGCCCGACAAGCCTCGGCCTCATGTCTGCACAACCTGTATGCGTGCTTTTGCTCGTCTCGAGCATCTGAAGCGTCACGAACGCAGCCATACAAAGGAAAAGCCTTTCGAGTGTTCTGTCTGTGAACGGTGTTTTGCTCGTCGGTACGTCTTCGTTGTTCAACTTCTGTTTTTGATGAGTTTTGCTAACTTTTGGTTGTTTTTTTCGCAGGGATCTTCTCCTACGCCATCAACAAAAACTCCATGTTGGTCTTGCTCCTGTTCGTCAGCGTCAACCGCGTAAGAACTCTGTCACAATTGGCACTCTTCAGCGCCAGAAAGAGCGAGCACCGGCGCCTCGTCCGCGAGCAAACTCTTTCGCCGCTGCGCCGTCTGCCGCAATGGGCTCCCCCGAGTCTGCTGCTGCTGCCGCTGCCGCTGCCACAAATTCTTGGCTAGAAGGAACCTTTGGTCAAAGCTATGACTTTATCAACCAACAGTCGTTGCCCCAACAACAACAACAACAACAACAACAGCAGCAGCAGCATCCAGAGTCAGCAGACATTGTCGCAAAGACTTCGCTTTTTGGCTCGCTGGTCATTAACCCTGACATTTATCCCTTTACTCTACCTGATGATGAGTCAATGGGATTGGTTCCCGATGAGGAAGCTATTGAATTCGATGAAGACTTTTGGCTTGGCTCTCTGCAAATTTCTTCACCAGGAGCCGCTGTCTCGTCGACGTCTTCATCGGCTCTGGATGACAGCAACTCTCCTGCTTCCTCTGATACTCCTGCCTCCATCATCTCTTCTACTGCATCCGTTCCATGTGATAGGTCTACTAGTGATAACGCTGGTGTCAACATGAACTTTTCATTCCCTATGTCACAGACCGCAGCTCCTGCACAAAACTCGACTCCGGACTTGATGTCTCGCACTCACATGCAGAGTAAAGCCGAGTCAGAGCTTTCAAGACTTGATGACAACACTATTCTCCCCGAGACTATTCTTCGTCTGTACTCTGAACAGTTTGCTGGTAATTCTACATGCTCGGCTACTTCGACTTCCTCATTGCTTGACCAATTTTTAAAGTCAACCGATGAAGCTGTTGCTGCCGCAAACTCTGCTTCTCAATCTGGATTACATTCTTCCCCGTCGCCTTCAGCTACATCAACCTCATCCTGGCAAAGCTCATCTACCGCGTTCACGGCACCGTCTCCTGACCTCGCTGGTCGTCGTCAGTCGCACAAGCCGTCTACACAGTCTAGTCTTGCAAGAACTCTCACTCCTGATATGCTCTATGGCAACACACAAACACGCTCACTTTTGCTCAATACTCTTTCTGCACGTGCTGTTGTTCCTGTCAAACAGGAGAAATCCGACAGTCAGCGTCAAAGCCAGCAGTACTTTACTAATGAGTATCTTGGAAGTTTGGTTCGCGACGACGAGTTTTCAGATTTGTTGACTGCCAATTTGATTGAAGATGAAGAGTCAAAGCGTGCAGATGAAAGATCAAGCACGCCTGACTTTATGAAAAGTGAAGTGTCACCCATGGAACTTGATAACAATCTGCTGAATTTCACAACGATGTCGCAGTTGAATTTATCAGAAAACGGACCCATCAGTCCTTCCACTATCAAGCTTTTCTAGATTTGTTTTACCGTTCATACATTTTTTTTACCTTTTTTTTTCTACTTAATGCGTATCTACTTAATGCGACTGTTTGGGGAGGGATATTCTTTATTCTTATTATTTGACTTATGGCGTACTGGGCGTTTATTTGTTTTTCACTATTATTATTGTTATTATTTGCAGGACAGAAGGCGATTGAAGAGAGAAGAGATGGCGAGGAAAAGAGGAACAGGGAGACGATCAAGTGAAATTGTTTTTTGGCGCTTTGTGGCAAAAAGGAAGAAATCAAAAGGACTTCAAAAGATTGAGAAAAAGAGTTGAAAGAAGATTTGCTATTTTACGTTTTTTTTTACCAATCTCGGAGTTTTATTGGCCGGCTGGAACGGAGCAAGGAACAATGGGGGAAAAGAAAGACTTACTTCAATGAATGAATGTGGAAAAAGGAAAATGGAAAATGGAAAGGAAAAGAGGGGAGACAAAAAAAGTTGCTACGGTGCTGATTTGTTTGATAAAGGAGCTTCCTTGTATATTATATTTAAAAATCATTAATTGAGACGATTTATCATCATTATTTCAAGTTGTGTGTAGTAAGTAGTTGTAGTTGTGGTTTACTTGTTCGATCAGTAAGTTCAAGGCTGAGCTGAACGACCGCCTAGATAGCTGTTTGTGGATGAATTCTTTTATTTATGCCAACACAGAGTAAGCTAACTCAAAATCAAAGCCAGGGGTAACATAGTTTAATGTAAATAAATTAAAATGGGTAATTATTTCTCAAAAGATAAATTAAAGCAGAAAATGGCATGAAAAAAAAAGAAAAAGAAAAAAAAAAGAAAAAAAAAAGAAGTGCTGGCAAATTGGCAGCTTTATCTGAACGAAACGAACGAAAGGAGGCGGTGGTTTAGGGCTTGAGTACTTTCACATAATCCAAGTAAAGTTTAAAAAAAGGGAAGACGAAGGTTTGTGATTTGCGCGCGGGATTAACGAGGAAGTTTAAGTGCGAGAAAGGGTTTTTTTAATCGTTGATTGGTTGGGGTTGGTTTTAGCCGGGAGGAAAAAGTTCCCCGGTGGCTGAGACTAAAGAGCGACAAAGATTAGAGAAGTTGAGCACGGTTGTTGTTGTTGTGGGTCCTTGTTTGAAGTGGCTTTTTCTTTTGGTTATAAATATGTAGGTTTTTGATCAAACAAGTGTATAAAAGAAAGGAAATAAGCAGACTTATTTCTAAGCGACCGAGTTGATCCAAAACAGAACTCGAACAAGTACTCTTTTTTTTCTCGTTTAAATGAAACATGCGAATCCAAATCAGCTGACGGCTTCCCAAAGCAGCAGTTCTTAAAACAGGATCAGCTGGATTTGTTGGAAAAAAGATCAGCATTTGTCGTAGTCACGCTGGGGTTTGTACTTCTTGCTGCAAATAGAAGTAGACTCGTCACGCGTTAGGCGCGTCGCGCGTCACTTTCCACGCGTCTCAAACATTGTCAAAACGTTTTATGGGATACCGTAAAACAGACTTTTGCATAGAATCACCGTAAATCGCACTTGTTTTGTGCATCCGCATAAACTGTATCTGAGAACCGCTGAAACATATGTTTCTCGGCGTATTTCCTGTTTAGACGGAGGGGGTTTCTTGTCCTTTTCGCATAACTACAGTTTTCTGTTGCTTGAGCCGCAGTTGTTAGTTAGTAATGAGCGTACAGAAAGTTACATAATGATTACATGAGATTTTGCGGTAGCGACACGTCGCGAATGTGCCGCCGCAGCGTTGCATCAGATCAAATTGATTGAGTGCAACGCGTCTGGAAATAGCTAAAATCTGGAAGTCCTGTATTCATATACTATTGATTGCTTGGACAATTGACAGTATATCTGATTGATTGCTGTTCAACATGAATATCTTTCGGTTTTTAGGTGTGTTGAACTATTTTTGTTATATGCGTCGTAGCTAATAATTAGGCGATTTATCGCACTTACTATCCATTTTCATATTACTGCAAAAAATGAACACTTCTCGCTCTTGTGCCGGATTATCATTTAAAAGTCAAGCATTATATGCCGTTGTTTACGTCACCAGATATCTTGGTATGTGCCTCTGTCTCTTGATTGATCTCTCTTTGCTAATTCACAGATCTTCTTTGGGGTCATTATACGTCATTCTACAATACCGTCATGAAGTTATTCTTCATCGGTTCCTCAATCGCAATTCTTTACCTTATGAAAGTCAAGTTCAAGCCAACTCATGATCCAAACATTGACACTTTCAAAATCGAGTATCTCATCGTGGGTTCATTTATCATGTCCCTGATCTTTACATATAAATACACCGTACCCGAGATTCTCTGGTCTTTCTCAATTTGGCTTGAGTCAGTCGCTATTCTTCCGCAATTATTCATGCTGCAAAGAACTGGCGAGGCAGAAAGTTTGACTACGCATTACTTATTCGCCTTGGGTGCCTATAGAGCTCTGTATATTCCCAATTGGATTTATCGAGGTGTTGTCGAGGGTGTTGTGGATCCTATTGCCGTTTCTGCTGGTATTATCCAGACCATTCTATACTCTGATTTCTTTTACATCTACTACAACAAGTATGTCGCTCTATCATCTGATTTAGGTTTGGTATTGACTTTTTAGGGTGTTTAAGGGAAAGAAATTCGAACTGCCCCAGTAGACGACGACAAAAGTATGTACTTTTCAGTTCACTATAGAATCAAAACTAAAGAAGATCTAGAACAGCGACTTTCATAGACTTGTGTGCTTGCAGTCCATTAACGAACTTTTAATCAATTTTTGCTTTTGTAATTATAATTCGAAACTACTAGATTTATCATTTTAATACTATGTACAGTCAAATTCATCACCGTCATCATTTATTGTGTAAGTCGCGTTTAGTTCTCTCCAGAGACGAAGCAATTTTTGCTTTTGTAGTTATAATTCAAAACTACTGGACTTATCATTTTAATACTATGTACAGTTATATTCATCATCATCATCTATTATGTAAGTCGCGTTTAATTCTCTCCAGAGACTGAATCACGCGATCTTCTTCGTCTGTAGATTTATCAGACACCGGTGGTGGACAGCCAATCTTTTCTTCTTTCCAAATGTGGTTATATGTGTATCGTTTTGCCCGTTTGTTTTGTTGAATTATCGCCCCTGCCGCTACGATCGTGAAAAATATATATCTGACTATAATCAGCCTTGCTACTTATATCTGTACTCTCTGAAGACATACGACTTGACAGTTACTGGGAATCGTCTGTATGAACTAGAAAACTTGTGTAATGTAAGGCTGACAATACCTCCAAAGACACCGCCCGTAGCAGCTCCAATTATAAACCCATTGGTGGACTTCGTCAAAAGAAATTAACATTATTTAGCTATTATATATATATCATTGATTTACATACAGCATTCCGTAAACCATCACGGTCTTCAGGCGTCTGATTTGGAAATTTAAAAGACATCTTTTGTTATTTCAAGAAATTACGCATAACCTGATGATCTCCATATTGAAGATTACGGGGTTGGGGCTTTAAATGTTTACGTAACTACGTCACGTGAGAATGAATTTAGACGTTGGCTCGGGGGTTGTACAGATGTAGTCTAAACTACGGCGTGGCCTTCGTTCAGGTACGAAGGCGATTACGATTGGGCGGAATTGAATAAAGGTTAAATAATACATATTTGTGGTTATTCACCGATATAGTCGACATAGTATAGGCGGTATTACTATACTTACAAGAATTGGGTGGTTTAAGGATCATTGTTCATAGGATATCCTTGGTTCGATAAACAATAATGTCCTCACCAACCAATCTACCAGCCAAATTAGAAATCGAAAGACTTCAAAGTCTCTCAATTGAGAAGCAACATGTTTACTTATTTACCTGGTTAAGCGATCTTAACGTATTTCTCACTAATCTCGACAACGATGGCGCGACTGCTCATCAAATGTTTGTTAAAAATGAATTGGGAAAGTTGATTCCGTTTACTTCGTCAATTTTGACCAGACCTATTCGATTGTTGGTCGGAAGGTGTTATGTGGAGATTTATACAAAGGGGGATAGGAAGACTTTGTATGACGTCTTGAATGAGCTTCTGCATGCTTTGAATGCGGGAAAAGCGGATAAGAATATTGATTCAAAATTGTATGCTCAGTATCTTTTGTGTAAAATCACTTTACTGATTAATTTAGCTTCTTGGTTCATGTTATTGGTGATATATTTGGTTGCGCTGGTGATAGTGTAAGCACATTCGACAGCTATTTGCAACCTGTCTAATTGATCTAGGTTATGTCAATGGCCGCTCACGGTGTTTTATCTCTAATGCGATTAATCAAATCATCATCGAACGTACGTTTTTCTCTTGATTTTAGTTGATCTTTTTAACACAAACTAGAATGCGGGATACCGAACAGCGATTTTCCGTGCAATTTCACAGATATTTAGTCTGTGTGGTTCGTTTATTGATGAGAATCTTGGGCGCGATATGTGGAAGCAAGCAAAATATGGTACTCAGGATAAGTCCGCTCTTGTTCGTGCTGCTGCGTTAGATGTACGTCGAACAACCATCTTGTTCTGTATAAATTTACTGATCGAATTAGTGTCTACGTGAAATGTTTAAAACCGCGCCGTATTTCAATAATACTTCAGATTTAGACAGTCTACGATCAATCGTCATCAAAGCGTTTGAAACACCGCAACCATGTGTTCGAAAAGCCGGTTCGTTATGTTGGGCCTCAGCGATAATCGTTGCATCAACAGTTACCTCATCAGTAGTTGAAGTTCCTGTGAAAAAACCCAAACGAGCACCTGCACCTGCAGCAAATCCCGATGCTGAAGAAGGTGTTAATCCAAGTGTTGCACCACCTCAATTGCCTCCGCAGACAGTGAAGAAAGTTGTACAGAATGTGACTATTTCGTTTCAAGAGGGATTGAGGATATTGTCGACAGCGTATACGAAATCTGTTAGTGTGAGTTCGCGAGCTCGTGCGGGAATCATTGAGACGTATACAGAATTGTTTATGCTTTCTGGCTCTCAAGATATTGAAAAACAATATTTTACAATCACAAAGAATCTCTTTGATGAGATTCTATCTCACCCGCACGTCATCGGCAACCGAAATCGAAAATTACTAGCAAGACGTCATGTCATGTTTTTACTAAATGAAATTATCGGACAACAGTTGCTCGGTGAGCAAGGTCGTTTGACAGCTGTACAAATCGTTATAAATGAATTTATCAAAAATTACCCTCGCGTCATCAAAGATCGTTATGAGCCTTCGAAGTACGCTTTAACGGGAGCAGTGCTTGCTTTGAAGTTTTTAATTGATACACTTGGATCCGCCGTTATTTCTGAGCAAAAGGCAATCAAAGACGCTTTATTATTAATTCTCCAACATCCGAACTACACTGTTCAAGTTTCAGCATGCTCTTGTATTAGAGTTTTTCTCTTACATGTTCCATCACCTCTTGCCGAAATGGCATCTGCACTGATGAACAGTTTGAATCGCGAGTTGGCTGTATTGAAAAGTCGGCGTGTATCTGCTGAAGTAGCTGGTCGATGCAACGGTTACGCATTAGGTCTTTCGACTGTCATTTCTATTGCACGTCTTCGACCACAATTTGCGTCCTTAGACCTCGCGTCTCGGATATATTCTTTGGCGACAAGTCTCTTGAAAGCGAGTGGTGATGTTGATGTTTTAGTCTCGACTGCTCATATTCAAGTTGCTTGGACTCTTATTTCTGGATTAATGGCACTCGGTCCTAGTTTTGTCAAATTACATTTGAATCAGCTGTTATTACTCTGGAGAAGTGCATTGCCAAGACCTTTGTCGAAGGATTCTGTGACTGATAAGAATACCCTCGAATACAGTTTCCTTGCATATGTACGAGAATGTGCTCTATCTTCTATATTGGTGTTTTTACAATTCAACAAAAGACTAGTTACAAGTGAGGTTTCTAAGCGTCTTGTTTTGCTAATGCAAAATACAACTTCGTTTTTGAATTTGTTGATTGCAAAAAGACCTGTTGATGAGCAACCTACGATGAAACTGCATGTTTCTTTGAACCTTGATGACTATGAAATGATGGTTCGCCGACGAACTCTTCAGTGCTACATCACCTTAATCGGCATGCGCCATATAGACGATTTACATGCCGATATTCTGACTACAGCTGTCGCATTATTTGCCGAACCTGATGCATATACATCACCTTTAAGTACGACTATTGCCGCGAGTTCAGGAACTATTGACTCAGTTTGGGAAGTTGCTGATAATTATGCTTTTGGAGTCACCAGTACGATTCAGAATTTTAACCTAGCGAAATTTGGATTTGAAAAGTCTGATGACGACAATGAAGAGATTTTCAAGGGTTGGATGACTACTGAGTCGTTCTCCTCTTCAGTCGAAAGAATGCTAAAGGAACCTACTATCGGTGCCGCTGAACATGACTACATTTCACTTTTCAGTCAACCTGAATCCCCGTCAGGAATATTTCCTTGGCAGGTTTTACCTAAATTTTCGCACACAGCTGTCGTTGATTTTGCAATTGAACTTTTTGTTAATTTATTCCCTGTTCAGTCCGTTAAGATCCAGCAAAGTATTTTAGAGCAAGTCGCTTCGTTTTTAGGATCTTCAAGTTTACAAAGAGATCTCGGCCGTAAAGCTGCTGTTACTGCGAACATCACAATGGCGTTATCTGGTACTTTGAAATTAGTTGCGTCTTCAAAAAACTCCAGCAAGCACAAAATAAGTGATGAAGCCGTATTGAATTATATTCAGGAAGTTTTGGGATCTATTGCTATTAGAGAAGATCCATTTGTTCGTATGATTGCTGCTGATGCTATCGGTAGACTTTGCGCAGTTGCTGGTGCTAATTTTACTGGACATCAGGTTAAATTTACTACAGACGAGATTGTAAGGAATAGAGATCCTCATGCTAGAGCGGGTCTCGCGCTTTCGTTTGGAAGTATTAGTAGTCATGTAGGTGGTATGGCTACTGGATCACATCTGAAAACAATTGCGGGTATACTAATGTCACTTTGCAATGACCCGCATCCCGTTGTGCATTTTTGGGCTTTAAAAGCATTAGCAACAACAATGGAGTCTGCTGGATTGAGTTTTACTGGATTTGCGACTAGTGTTATCGGAATGCTTTGTACTTTATATCTTTCTGATACCCATAACGGTGAATGTACTTCTGTGATATCTTCGAATTTGGAGGCTGATTATTCCACTGTGCGAGTTATTGCCCATTGCGTTGATGCTTTTGTTGGTGTTTTGGGTCCCGATTTGCAAGAGATGTCTAAAAATCGTGAATTAGTTTCACTTTTGGTTCAAGAAATTTCTCTTGAAGATGATCCGTTTGCTGTCGTCGAGTCTATTAAGTGCTACCAACACGCAATTTTATTTGCACCGCAGTATTTTGATAAGCGTGCTTTTTGTCTTCGTCTAACAAAGTACATCAACTCTACAGTCAAAGATCTTAGAGATGCCGCAATCGATGGCTATTATCAACTAGCTAGAAATGACGTGAACAGCGTGTTTGCTAGTACCGGTCGGGCTCTGGAAGGTCATATCTGGCTTGCTTTCGATACTACGCCATGGCATGAAGGAGTGAAGAGCATAATTCTTACTTGGCTGGCCCAAACTGGAGTATCAGAGGCTCGATACTGGGTTTCCAGATGCCAAGCAGTGTTGGTGAAACTTGTTGCTCGAAGGAAAAAGCAGCCACTTCTACGATCCAATGCCCTTGCGCAGCTTCAAGCTGCTGAGCCTGATTTAAAGGATGAAGAGGTTGCTGGATTTGCTGCTGCTGATAATAATAACAATGAAGCTATGACAAAAGCAAATGGCGGGGAACCACTAAAATGGCAAACCCGAGTGTTTGCGTTGCAGTGCTTGAAAGAAATGCTCGAAATGAACAAGAATACTTTGCAGAATGTTGTTCCCAAAATTGGCGATGTTATTCGTGCAGCTTTTTCTGCATCAACTTCAAGTGTATTAGAAATGCGTCTTGTGGGAGTCAGTTTACTTGACGATATTCTTATCCTATTTGGAAAGATGCCTGATCCTGAATTCGAAAACGTTGCTTTACTTGATCAATTCCAAGCTCAAATAGCATCCGCTTTGACTCCTGCCTTTGCAAGCGATTCATCTCCTGAATTGGCTGCCGAAGCTATTAATGTTTGTGCTGATTTTATAGCAAGTGGTATAGTTAAAGACTCCAATAAGATGGGTAGAGTCTTGAAGCTGCTAGCTTCCGCATTGGACAACTGTAGTGGTAAGTTCTGCATTTCTTATCATAGTTTTGTTGCTAATTCTACTGTAGCCCAAGGAAGTGAGATTGTGGTAGGCGAGATGAAAAGTCTAAGTTCGAATGCAACTGTCATGTTACGGCTTGCTATTCTTTCTGCCTGGGCTGAACTTCAAATTGCGTCTGAAAGTCAAACCTATCTGGTTGATGTACTCAAACCTCATGTAGGTAAACTGGCCCCGTTATGGCTTGATTCGATCAAAGAGTTTGCGCAGTTACGCTTCGAACCCGAGGCAAGCGCTGAATCAGCCACTCTGTTCAACTCTGTTGGTACAAAAGAGAGTGTTCTTTTATATTACGAGCAATCATGGCTTAAAATTGTTGAGGCGACTGCGTTTCTTGTTGATCGAGAACCGGAAATTATGATGTCTGCTTTGGGTGCTACTAATGGTCAAGTTTCGACTACTGATGACTCCAAAAATGAGAAACAAAATCAATCTGCAGCCTTTTTCTTTGTTCTATTTGGAATATGTTTTGAGGCATTGGTTAAAGCTCCTGGTGGTGACGTACTTGCGACTACTGACGACATGCCTAAGATTCTGATAGCACTTGAAAAGATAATGAAACCTGAAATCGTTGGATCTTCAATATACCAAGATCAAATTTTTACAGAGACTATTGATCTGTTTGACCGAATTATGGTTGTTGAAGGTTACCAATGCCAAGAGCCTTTAATCGGGGTCTTACGTAGCATGTGCATTGCACATCCTGCGACGAAGAGAGAATTTGAAGTTGATATCGACGGAAACGATACGATGCGCGAAGGAACGGAGCAAATGTTTGATCTTCTTCGCGGACCAATTGCTATTTTGACACAAATATTTCCTTTTATTTCGGACAGCGGGGATCGTAAGTGTTACGTTGGAAAATACTCTAGTACTTGCTAATATTATGTTGTAGCTCCAAAAGTGTTGACAGACGATGCTGTTAGAATTGCGCGCATTGCAATGGACGCCATCAAAGATATGATTGAGGCGTTCTCGTTTGAAGTTAGACTTGATCTTTATGCGACTTATCTTCATATTGTTGGTAGCTTCATTGAAGATTTTGATTGCCAAGAGAAGGTTGTACCTGCGATTTTACCTAGTCTTAAACTCATGTTGAAGAATGTGATAAAGGCAACTCATGAAGCAGACAACGAATCATATGCCCAAATTGTCCAGGAAATGCGAAGTTTCATTGCTTTAATAACCACAGTTCTTGACCGATTTAGCCATTCGCACGATAGCCAGAGCGTATTGTTACGCAAAAACACTCTTCTCGCATTGGTGATTGTAATCTCGTCTTGTGAATCTATCTTAGCGGCGAATGATCCGCTTATTGAAGAAACTTGCACCGCAGTAATGGACGCATTCAATGAGACGGATCTGGTCTCGACTGCAGCTCAATGTGCGAAGTCTTTACTCCTAACTTCAAATCGAAGCTCCTTTGCACAGATTTTGGGAAGAAAACTTCTGCCACAGTTGATATCGCTGGCTACTAACGATGATGGTACTTCTGAGAATGAGTTGGCAGTTGTAGTTGGCGACATTATGGTTGCTTTCATTAAAACTTTAACTGATGAGCGTGTCGCTCCAGCAATGGCAATTTGTATCCCAGTTATTTTGTGGAGTGTCAAGGATGAAACCCAGAGCGGACCTCAGCGAAAACAATTGGTAGAGCTGGCAAGCTCAGACGGGTTGTCCTTTAAGAGTGTCGTTACAGGGTTAACAGGAACGCAGAGAATGCAGATGGAACGGCTTTTGAAATCTTCTGCTAACGGTAACGAGAATGCAGAAGATGGCGAACTTAACGCAGCTCCTAAGATCCAGTTGAAAATGGATTTTGCATTTTAAATTGGCTGGCGATGGCCAAATTACAGCACCAATTTTTATGATTCATGATTAGAAGTATAGAACTGTAAATAGTTTATTACTAATGTATATTTTATCAAGAATTCAGTAACCGTTTCTGCAGTCCGACTAGTCACTGGTAGCGTTTTCAATGTGGGAACTGGTGTTTTTGATGCTGCCTAAGGAAATCGAGGATGTCTTTCTCAAACCGTTCTCTTCGATGGCTGTTCTATGCATGGCAAGAGCTTCTTCGTTTGCAAAGAGTAGATCAACCTCTTCTAAAGATAATCCCTTTGTTTCTTTGAAGGTAAAGAATACAACCGGAAGAAAAGATGCATTGAATACCGCATAAATTATATATGTTCTCCAACCAATATTCTCGATGGAAGGTGGTGTGATTTTTACCACGAGAAAGTTGAAGATCCAGTTGGAAGCGGTTGATACTGCTGAACCAACTGATCTCAATCGAAGGGGAAGGATCTCTGTAGGGTAAACCCAGACAGTAGATTGCATACCTACAACGTCAGTCAGATTTATATATACGTGATGTAAACTATAACAAGACGTACCAATCGTGAATGCACCGTAATATATGAAAAGCATAGCGGCGGCACCAATTGCAGCCGAGTCTTCAATTGCCGTATGATTAGATACTTGGTTGATCATTGCTGCTAGAACCGCCATTACAGCACCCTGTACAAAGATACCACCAAGGATTAAAGGACGGCGACCTAGTCGGTCAATTAAAAACCAAGGTATAAAAGATGCTACCAAGAGCCAAGTTTGTAAAAATCCAGACATGAGACCGGCCATTCTAGTAGAGAATCCGATAGAGTTCTTGAAAAGGGTAGTAGAATAATAAATAACTGCGTTATTTCCTCCAAGTTGCTGGAAGATTTGAATAGCACATGCTGTCCATAATCTTCTGCAAGACTGTAAACTGTCGTTTTTGAAAAATTCTGACCAGACACTTGTCCCTAATGCTCTTTCCATAATAACACTTTTTTTAATATCTGTAACTAGGCTGGTGACTTCGGGATCATCTATGGTAGTGCCTTGCAGCCGCGAAAGCACTATTGCAGCTTCATCTTCGAGATCGTGAGCGATCAGCCATCGAGGAGACTCAGGCACAACCGTTGTCAAGTAAAGGATAGTGACTAGAATAATTATTTGAAATACTGTAGGAAATCGCCAAGCAACGTCCGAATCAACGTATGATAATCCAAAATCGAGCCAATATGCAGTAACGATTCCAAAATTTAGGGTTGAACAATACATTGCAACGAAAAGTCCACGACTTGCTTTTGGACTGACCTCAGCTTGCAAAATAGGAACAGTCGAGTTCACAATTCCTATAACAATACCAGCTACTACTCTTCCAACAATCATCAAAACGAGCTCAAAAGATACAGCTTGCAGAATTGAACCTAGAACTAGGAAACATGCGCCAAGTGCTATTGATTGGCGCCTAGCAAAAATGTCACCGAAGTAGGAAATAAACATTGCGCCAAAAAAACCACCAATCTCATAAATTGATACAATAGTACTGACTGTACTAGCAGACGGATTATTAAAAGTTCTGTTGAAAGGGCGACCCTCAATAAATCCTCCCATCAATCCATTGTCGTAACCCACAAGCATAAAGCCTAGTGTACTACAGTCAGCGATCTTTGACTGTGAAGTCAGTAATAATTGACAAACGTACCAAGACTACTAAGAACTGTAGTAGTTGCTAAAAGCCGTTTCCCATAGAAAGCGCCTGCTGTGCGCTTTCGATACAGGCCAAGAATCATTTCACGCTTCATTTTTGATACACTGCTAAAAGGAAATGATCCCAACAGGCACTGCTTTATACTTGAGTTCTTCTCAGCTTTTAGGTCATTTCCGCATCTCCACTTTATTATCCCCGCACTTGATTTACTGAATGTTCTCAGATGTAATGAAAGAGGAGCAAATAGTGCAATATCCGGTTCTAGCCTACTTCGAAATAGATGTCACAAAATAAGATTTAATACATCAATTAAAGTTTCGAATCCGGGGATCAAGAATCTCGGTAGCCTTGGGAGAATAATTCGATCGCATATTATTTTCTTTCAACTTCGTCGTTATTATATTCTCTTTAAAAAACAATATATTACACGTAAATCTTGACATTGAATAGAACAAATGACGTTTTCAATGAAATGAGGAGAAATACATTACAGTACGGCTCTGTTTGTAGCGCGTGATTTATTACCCCACACTTCATTTTCACGCTAAGGAGAACCGACCGAAGTTCGGAATTAATACTGGCGCTGTAGGTTTACTCTCCGTTTTTTCATAGATGTTTAAAAAGACTATTTTTATTGATGTATTCGCCTGAAAATGCGACACTTACTCACATCCTAACTATTTGACAAAGCGAAACAAGAGTGGAACAAAGAGCAAGTTAGAATCAGTCTCATTGCTATCTTTGTCGGTCTTTATCCGATGTGGTACGTGTACACTATCTATCAATTAACCCTTTTTCTTATTTTACCTACTAATGCTGATTTATCTTTATATTTTGGTATCTCTGTTTTACGACCTGTGGCAAAGTCCGTCTAGCTGCAGGATGGATCGTGTTAGTTCTCAAAAGTCATTTTACAAGGCAGTAGAACAATCTATGCTGATATATTTTGGAACCTTAAAGCAACACTTTAGACTATGGGCTCTAACGTCTCAATAGGGCCATTTGAGTTGTTTTCCCATGATACAAAGGAATGTATATTAAACTTAAAGAGTACTCGAAACATCACAATTTTTAGAATTTATTTTTTGGTAAGCTCAAAATCAATCTTCTCGTAATTTCATTTCTGTATTAAATTCAAAGCATTATGCTCTGGTTTCCAGTCTAATCATCTGCTTATTTAGATTTGGATTGCTGGAACTGCTGATTATTGGCAGATTTGGCAGAGTTGAAGTCTCGATTCATCGAAGAAATTGCATCGTGCATTCCGGTATTGGCTTTGGATTGTGCCTGATTCATCCGTGCATTTCCCATTTCGTGGACATGCTGTGCCTGTCCGCTGCCAGAAGAGCGAGACTGACCACCTCCGTGACCACCTGATTGACCACCTGATTTGTTTCCCGGCATAGTTGAGCAATTGAAATAAGAGATAATGGGTTTGTTCAAATGTTCAGCTAGATAAAAAAAGCTGCTGGACATGAAAATGTAGAATTACTTACTCAATTTATATTCTAAAATCAGTCGATCATTTACCACTTTCAATACTTTCTAGTCTTTTATTCTATCACATTCCAATTACGATTTACTAGATGTCTGAATCTTTTTTATTGTTTTAGCAAGGCGAAGGTTTTAATATTCCAAACGAAGCTTTGAAGGGTTAGAAACTCACGATAGATCTCGCATTCAGCCAATGAGTAAAGCACGTTTATGAAGAGAACTTCTTTCTTCCAGCTGATTTGCCAGGTTTTCTTGATAACCTTGAAATCAGTAATGACAAAACCATCGAATGCAGTTGGTAATAGCGCAGTCTTCGTTCACAATACTTGTAAGAATGTGAGCATAAGTGAGAGCAAACTGAGCTATCTTCTAGAAAGTACATTTAAAATTTCTAATTCCAAGAAGCCTCTAAAAACTCATGATTTTAAGGTACAGTATTTTTTAAAAAATTAACCGAGTTAATGTAATATCTTTAATGGTCCCTGTAATTGCTGATTGAGCCTCGCCAGTAGGCGAAACAAACTTAATCCTTCTGATTTAGCTCGCTTGCAAAGCTGTCACATTGAAGTGAGTTTTGTCTACAATTTTATTCAATATCAGTTTATTTTATTAAATATCAGTCTATCAAAAATCTAAAATAGGGAGACTGTGGCCTGACCGTATGATGTGATGAAATAAAACGTGTGCAATCAGAGTTTCTAAAAAAGCACAACGTGCTGTCAGTGAGCGTCACATTGCTTCATACCTTAAACATAATATCAGAATCTGCCCACAAATCTCAAAACAGGTAAATATATTAAATTCTGGTACATCTGGTGCAAACTATAAAAACTACAGTAATTAAAAATAGCATTGTTGTGATGTAAATGAGAAGTGCGACACTCACTGACATGCGACGCTCACCCTACATGCACGTTAACTCAATTGCATCTTGAGAAGCTTGCCTTGTCAGCATCTAGAAACCAAACCAAATGCAGAAGTTGATTCTTTGATTTTATATTTGCACTTTTTAATCAATATTTAATGTTTTGATTAGTGATGAGGTACACTAATTAGCAATTAAAACACACCCTTGATCGACAGTTATATTCTACAAATGAGTTGTCGAATAGAACTTCTGATTTGAACACTACGTGTTGCAATGAATCAAGCCAGTACTTCTCCAAAGAGGGGTTTAGACTTTTTATACACAAATCGTGGAGTATTTTTGTATTTTGACAAAATTTAAGACGGAAGAGCCACCGCGAAATTGGAGCTATCTGAAATGGTAAATTTTGACTTCTGCATAAGGCACAACTTTATACTGACTCTACGAGCTAAGTTTTGTTTTCCTGTCTTTAGCCTGAGCTTTCTTCCCGTCTCGCATTATAACAATAATGGTTACTCGGTCATACTAAAATTTATAATAGTCGCTAAGCTGAAGGTATTGTAGCCTATATCATATCAGTTGCACTTCGTAAAGTTTCAACAAGAGAACTCTAGCAAAGAAACATCACAGAGTAATCTCTATAAAGATGTCATAAGTATTCAGCTTAGAAGTGTGATATTTTTTCAAGTTGTTGTGCCTGAATCACTACTTGTGTGTCAATTAAGCGTGTTGCCACGCCACTTTTTAGGAGCTGCTTTAGATTGGCTAAATACTAGTATCCTTCTATTTAAAATCCATCCAGTGCACGTAGATGCCCATTCACTTCCGATAATCTAAAGCTGTAAGTGGTCGGAGACGTACTGAGTCTTACAGATAGCTCTCACAATAAATAGTCGTCAATGATGTTTAGCAACCTATTTTTCGTCTTTTTTATATCCAGACATGGGTATATCGCTATAGCAGGATAAAATTGGCTGCTATATCGATATAAGGCTTAGGGTTCTTTTCAAATTCTTATATGGCTATATCGATATAGCTATATTGCTATATGGATATCCATATAGCTTCATTTAACCCTTACCCTCATATAATTGAAAACTTTAATTAATGTCAAACTGGAATTCAATCGCTTTTCCTTAGTAAAAATAACCCTAATGTTAGCAAC